>JACXGK010001789.1:29639-57176 GCA_016801125.1 Novumbra hubbsi
GGGGGGGGGGGGGGGGGGGGGGGGAGAGGTCAGGAAATTAGATTGGAGTTGAGGCAACCAGGGAGACGGACAGACTGACAGGCAGCGACAACCCACTCAGACAGACCCACTGACACACTGTGAGTCAAGGGGCCTCCTCCAATACCGCTCACACACTATGTGGTATAGTCCACAAAGGTTCTCCAATTCCTCATAAAACTCATACATAATTTATTTCAAGCTGCACCCCAGAGGTATTGTTCAGAACAGGTGCAGTAAAAAGAGAGAAGAAGAAAAAGAAAGAAAGCGAAAGGGAGATGTACACCCCTGAAGGGCACTTGCTGAATCCCAACTAAGACAAAATACCGAAACAATACATGTTAAAACCTGGGCTGCCAATTAGACTGTGGCTTATTGCATTGTTGTGTCAGGAGAAATACAGTCATCAGCTTAAATATTTAAGACAGAAATAATGGAAATGGCTTACAGATTTGTTTTTTTTGGGTTTTTAAAACCTTTTGGCTCCAGTCATTGAACCCTTTGTTTCCAATGACAGAGTGGGATGCGTTGCTGTAGTTTAAGCAATCCTAACTCTAAGGGAGTGAGAAAGGTGTGGCGTTTTTTTCATCACACACACACACATCTCAATGGAACATCTTAGTACACAGGCCCTGCGTGGATCTGTGGCAGTTTGACAACAGTTCATGTCACATGTGAGTGACAGTGCATCTAAAAAAAACTACACATCCACATACACAACACTTTAGTGTCTCCTGTGTGGAACCATTTCTGTTACGGGTCTGTGTTGTTTTAGCAATGTTAGAAGACAAGAAAATACTGGAACTCCTCTAAGCTAAGGAGATCACACATAAAGATACAAAATCTGTGGAGGCTATGTCAATGCTATTTTGAATTATTAAACTACCGTGGAATTACAATAACAGAAGCCTCTAAAGAATGCAGTGTTTCCCCTACTTCTTTTTGCTAAAACGTCCTCCCTGCACAACAGTCACTCTTGCTTGTCAAGTAGATTTTCTTAACATTATATGACAATACTGTCTTATCATCATTCCTTAATAATAACATTGTACGAGCCGTCCCTGTTATTAGAGTAAGAGGGAAACACTGGAATGGCATATTATCTTCCATTCCAGTGTAACCTTAAGAGTGTTATAGAGAGCTTCAGAGGGTCTTTTATTGGGAGAGGAGCAGTAGGAGGTGGGACTTAGCATGTGGGCCTGTGGAGAAAGGCTGTGTCTCAGCTTTGAACAGGGACTCTAACGTTTAGCCCCAGCTGCTGAGCAAGGAGATGCCGAAAGTAAACTATTTTTGGGGGAGTGCACAAACACACATTCAACATGCACACTTACCCAGATATACAATGTATTCCCTACCTACTAACTAATGGCCTTTCTTTGGCCACGGAATTAACACTGCCTGGCTAGTTAAAAAAAAATTAGAAAGCCTTTTTGTTCGCTTACATCTGGCTCCCAACATACTACAGAAAATGTCCTTTCTATTCTGGAAAATGAAGCACAATGGCTAAACCACCACAGCAGGATACGTAGCACTTTTTCAGATGGCAAAGTAATGTGAAATTGTGAAAATGGGCAAAGCATAAAGAGAGGGGAAAAAAATCATTCACTTGGTCAGACTGTTGACTTTCACAGTAGGAACAAAGACATCCAGCGGTGTGTACCTTCCTGAACGAACCCCCGTCTGCACCAAAAGAGGACAGAAATATATATTTTCCTTTTATAGAGCACCATTTTCATATATATATATATATATATATATATGTGTACATATATAAAACACAATGAGAACATGTCAGGGGAGAGAGACACCTAGAGCAAAAAGCAAGAGAGGAAAACCCGTTATTATTAGGGGTTACATTGGCCCTGGCTGCACCTATAGTCCAACCCAGTGCCAGGTGAAGCTGAGCTCTAGCACACTTGGTTGTGAGAATTCTGTTTACAATCAAATATGACAGAAGAATAAAAGAAGTTCATCGACAGATAATCTGCAGGATGATTGAAGAAAACATCCCTTCCACAAAACTGAAAGCTGCTTTTAAAGTGAAAAAAAGGAAAGAAAGAAATATTGCAAGCTAAGCATTTTGATTTGTTCCAAGGGCCTTATTTATTGATACTGCATACAGCTCCACTACACTACTGTGATACATATCAGTGTACTGATTCAGTGGGGATTAAAAAGTGAGTACATAAAATGCCTTTGTTCAACATAACCACACCACTGGGCTAGGCTACTAAATGAATAAGAAATATGTGTATACCCCTTTCTGAAACACTTTCTGAAACACTTGAGAACAACCAAAGTTTTGCTGGGCCACAATATGATTAAATGTTTAAGAAATCTATTGACCGACAATGTTTTAATAATAATTCTTAAGAAAAAGCCCAAGCTCATATTCTTAGCATTATCTATTTATTCTCTTCTTCGGGAAAGTCGGTGCCGATAGAATAATTTATACTAGAGCACAATTCTAAATGCGTGCTTTTTTGTACAACCTACGTTTACACAGGCAGCCCATTTCTGATCTAACAATATTGTAAAATCAAGTGTGAATATACCTTGGAAGCAGGGCACCGTCCCCTCCCAAACCCAAATGTACCCACTGGTTATAATCAATGAGTAGTGCTGCAAAACCACTGATGGTTGAAAATAAAACATTGAACTCAAATGATGGAAAACGCAGTCCTGCTCTACTTTATCATGCCTGCAGTGAGGAGGAGGAAGAGGAGAGAGAGAAGGACTGGAAGGCCACAGGGCCCAGCATACAGGCCATGAACAATGCCAGAACACCGTACTGTACATCGGTTAGCCATTCATCTAAATATTAAAGACAAGCACACAAAAATGTGTCTCCGAGAGTGGCTCTGCATTTAAGTGGAAAAGCAAAAGAGCCAAACCTAATGAAGATAACATACTACAAGCCGGAGGTCCATCTAGCCAATGCCTTATGTTAACAAAAATGTGCATATATTGACCATCTATCTGTACTTGTTCAAGCAACTGCCTCCAATTATTTTTTTTTCTCTCTGTTTGAACCTGGCAAAGCCAACTTCAGAGTGCTACATGACCTTGACTAGCTGAAGGTGTTTCCTTGCAGCCATCCATCTGTAAATTCAAAGTCTTCAGGCAATCAACTCCACAGCACTAGTCTTCAGACACATAGGCAGAATACAGAGAGAAGTGTCAGAACGGCTCAGCTCTCAATGACAGCTGCTGGGTGGATGAGACTTGAGAGACAACACATTCTTAAGGGGCGAGGTGAGACAATCTAATTCGCACTCTCTATTCCTAATGAGCTATATTGATTGGCTGGCTGAAGCACTTTGTTTGTTGTTGCCTATGGGATCAAAGAAATGATACATCCAATTAATGTTTGGATGAAAATCACCCCAAAAACCATGTAGAGATCCGCTGCGCTCCAAGGTGGGACCCGCTGGTTTGCACGGTCAGCACGAAGTGAGATGGTAGTGAAAGAGCTGCAAGAGAGAAAGGGTAAAAGACCAAAATCGAGACAGATGGAGAACAAGGACGTGGGGTTGTCCTTCATACAGTCATTCGTGTTCATATTTCTTTGACTTGTTTTGATTTTTTATATAATTTACAGGGATGGTCCTGGCAAGCTCCTGAGCCTGGTCTGTCGCTCCTATAACAGCTCCCTCGATGTGTGTGTGTGTGTGTGTGTAATACCACGATTAGCCTATACTTGACTGCAGATTTGTCCTTCACGGCATTGGGGCCTGTAGTTGGGCTCCATTTCTCCAGCTCAGTCAAAGATCCAGCCATGTGAACACCTCTGGGCGGCCCTTCAGCAAAGAGGCGCCATGGCAATTCCTGTGCAAATTCCCAGCAGGCAACACCAATTCCGATGATAATGAATGGGGATGTCCGGCGTGTGTCTATTCATTTATCATGCCCAGCTCCCCCAACACAAGCCCCAGAGCTCACATAGCCCATTGGAGGCACGGCCAGCATTTACTATGTTCCAGTTTATCTATATCTAGATTTATCTGCTCTCCGAGGTATAACTAAACTAAAAGGGATCCCGGCTGCCACCCCCACGGCCAATCAGACATGTCGTCACGACCACAGGGCCAGGGAGATAAAGGCCTTTAGTTTAGACAGAAACGCCGATGCAGCAGAGAGGGGGCTGTATACTGCTGCTACTAGCTACCGCGGCTGCTCGAGGGTGGGGCAGGGGGCAGGGGGCAGGGGGGTAGAAAACAGGCATGTCAGCAGAAAGTCCATTCCAACTAATGCCTAGCACCGGGGCCCAAAATTACCTCTGACTCAACGAGCCCATTCACAGGCTCATAGAACCCCCTGTAGCTGACTAACAACACAAAAACCCCGGCTAAACTCCCCAAAGTGTCACTCTTTTGTCTGTCTCCATCACGTGATGACCCTTACAGACAGGGAACAGATAAAGAGTGTGTGTCTGTGTGTGTTTGTGTGTGTGTGTGTGGAGGGGGGTTGTTTAATGTGTGCATAATTTACAGCATTCTCAAGAACAGTCACTTAGGCAGCAGGTTTTCTTGGAAGATCTAAGATATGTCATTTTTATGCAGCCTACATGAAAGTAAGAACACATAGGGACACAGTCTCTGGTAGTCAAACATTGAGACAGTAAAAAACGAAAGTCTATTCCTTTGTATTCCTATCTGCCAATCCAATATTGTGGCAGGACGCTGGTATAAAGCTGAAGGTCTCTGTAATGTTCTGTTAATTTGACAAGGCTGAAGCACCACGTCATGTGGGTACTGATATTACCATAATTTATCTCTAGCTGGTGATGTCACTGACATGCGTGAAATACTCAGCAAAGGTGTTTCATCAGTCTCATGGCAAATGAAAAACAGACCACAGCAAATGCTCCAGAGGCAATCCCTTCGGGCAAATGCCAGGACCCACAGACAAGATGCATTATTCACAACAACAAATCACCAAATCGAGTTCATAACACTGGACCTAGCTAGCAATACTGGAGATGAGACAATGCGATATAAAATGTAGGCTGCACATTAGCTGTGTTTAGTGGAATGTCAATGAAAGAGGACATTGTTTACAAAATGGTGGCTAAACTGTAGCTCATGTTGGTGCCTTAATTCAAATCACAGTGCTAATATAGCCACTCTGGATGATAAAATAGGGGCTAAATGAATAAATGGCATTCTATTTTTTTTATTAGGCTCTAGTTTCTGATCACATAACATGCATTTTCTAAAAGCCTTTTGCATTAAATGGGAATTTTCTCCCCCTTTCCCCATGGCCGTTCTATCCTTCACAATATTCTGTCCGATAATTAAAAGAGAAAAAAAGAAAGAAAACAATCATAATGGTTTTAAAGTGTCATACTGTAGCTTTTTTACTGCCCATAATGATGCATGCTTGTATCCTCCATTCCCCTGTAGGTGGTTTAAGCTTTTACTATGAATACATTTGCTACAGCCACAAGGGTAATAAGCAAAGAGCAGCCATTTTAAATAGTTAGCATATATAGCTTTTTTCCTCAAACCTTTTCTTCCATCACAAAAATCCAAAAGCCATTAATTCTGACGAGGATGAGGCTAAAGCAGCAATGTTTTTGTTTTGAGTAGAAGCAAATGCAAAAGAAGTAAACAGTTTACAGTTGATGTCTGGATGTTGGGATGATGATGAGGCTAGTCTTTTCTAGACTGGGGTCTTGCTTGAAGGGGTTTTACTAATGCAGAGCACTTCAAACACCACAGAGAGCCATGTGTTGAAGGCTCTAACTAAAATATGTACAGGATTCCCATGAAAGAAACATGGCGGAATATCGACTTACTCTATTCATGTATTTCGGCTAAATAAACTTGTGAAAAGCTATCAAAGTCAAACGGGCTACGAAAGGCAGTAGCCTAAATGTATTATAGAGACCAACTCCGGCAACAATTACGTGTTATTGCAGAAGACATACCCTCCTGAAACTGAGGCTTCAATTACAGAACGAAAACCCAGGACAGCTGTAAAAAAATATGGTGGTCTAAAACTTATCAGCTGAGATTACATAACACTTGCAGTATTTTTATTTGTACAAATTAACTACAATCTGCCTTGTTAAAACACTCCAAACCATATGCTGGCAATACATTACTAGCGGTTCTTTCTCTTTTTGACATGTCCTTTGCGTGTTTTTAGCTAGCTATCTTATTTAAGATAAATAGCAACCATGCTATATACTTGCTAAAACAACATAGCTTGCTGGCTAGATGCTTCATGAAAATAAAGTCATTGTAAATCTATAATGACAATACGTGTTAGAAAGGCCAGCTAACTAGCATAAGCAAAACATTTAGTGTATCTATGTTGATTTTATTGGCCAGCTGGCCTGAAAGAAAATGAATGTAATGCGCCACTACAGGAAATATTCTCAGCCACTCCAGGATTTAGGTAGAAATTTTTTATATATTATACATTAGAGACATAACTGTATTTCTTGAAGTCAGTCACTAGATTAAAGGCTGACAGGCATTTAGACCCTTCTGTTTCTGCCTAAACACATTGCAGTGCTACAACCTTTGCCATGCAGCCCCACACTTGCACAACCTCAGATTGAGACACACCCACCACAAGTAGCATCATCTCGGCAGATGGAGGCAATATTCGGTGCAGGTAGGTCCCTTTCAATTCCAGACAGACTGACCTATGGGTTATGTGGATATGCTAAATGGACTCCTTGCCCAGAGGGTAGCAAACAGCCTTTCCCATGAAGGAGATTCTCCCAGTCCTCCTTGCTCTTCACATTTAGCATTTTTCTCACATGACCAGTTGCTCTTCTAGGAGCCAGCAGGCCTGTCTGACAGTCATAGTGTTGAGAGGACAGTAGGAAGGTAGGTAAATCGCCTCCCCGCCAGTGGCCCTCAGTCACCTCCGTTTCCTTCACATAGAGGGAGATGCAGATTGATATCTTCTCTGGATCTGGACCATTGAAGTCCTGATTTGCCACAGCTAAAAAAAGCTTAAAAGGGATTTAAGAAATTCATTACAGCCTAGCGCATATTGAGGAACTTTTTTATTTTTACAAATGGTAAAAAAAAATTATAATAAGATGTATTGAGTTGTTACTTTGAGCAAATCTTTTTGACAGCCATTATAGCTGTGAATTACTTGGAAAACTATTCTATAAATGTTCACTTTCAGGGCAACATATTGTTATTGTCAAACGGACTTTCGAATTAAACTAATACATTCTAACATTTGTAAGCATCACCAGTGTGCTAGAATATTGTCATTTTCTAGTAATAATACGAATGAATGGTACAAGCCAGGTGTTAGAAATGTCAACCTAGTTAGTCTGTTGTCTATTCTCATTTTAAAGGCGTAAGTCATGAACACTTTATTGTTAATTTTGATTGTTGTCTTAATTGCTTATCTTTCTGAAACATGTATAATATATTTAAATTTGGAAGTGTTTTTTTTGTAATACAGGGCACGGTTTACAGAGAGAACTGGGTCTTAGTCGTTGAATAAATAAATTAAATACAATAAATAAATGTCTCTATCTCGCATTCTATTCGAGGAACTACACAACTGCTGGCACACAACACACAGGAGGGTATACACACACAGTAGCTCACTACCAGTTTGAAAAGAGGGTCAGGGGGAAGGCAGCTATGACTTTTCTGTTTGCTAGGTTTTGAGAACGAGACAGGGATAGTGGAGATATTCTCAATTTTGAGACAACTAGGAACAGAAAATAAATCTTTCACCCTGGCTTAGCGTCTTGAGTTTCCTCTGACTATGTGAAATTGTCGTATCACGTGTTGAAGGAAAATAACCACTTCTTTGAAGTAGCGGCTCATAACCTCAAGCATATTTCACTTATCATATGTTCTGTCTGAGATCAAAGGGAGATGAAAACCTATTTCTTTGTAGAATTAAAACAGTCATCTGTCATTTTAAGTTTAAAACCTTGATAGGACTACCAGTAGGGTCAGACTGTGGATTGGTGTGTCCAAATAAACAATTTAAACCTCCTCCTAAGGGAAATGGATTATGTGTAAAGGCCAGGCTGAAGCACACTGTCCAGAACACTAAACTTATCATTAGATCAAAGTTAGTCATTATGTTTATATAAACTATGCCCACAGACTAGCAACTTTCTGGTTAGATTTACAATGGCTACATTTTGATGCCGCTGTATGTTATGGACTGATATCGCATGTAAATTAAACTAAGCTAAACTAAGGCTGTGACAACTTGCATTAAAACACTGTATGTCTAACATAATGCACTGCTTTTTAAACAGAAACATGTGTATTAACGGCATTAATGCATTCTAAAAGTATGATTAATTGTCATTAACTATGGAAGATTACGTGTTTAATTACTTTAATTATTGTATTCATTTGTTGACAGCAATGTATGTAAAATATAAACATACATTGTGGAATAAAAGATTACATAGTGAGATTCATGTTACAGGGTTTTTTTTCTCTTGGAAACAGACTATTTATTATATTAGTTGGCAGAAATAGCCAATAAAGCAAATGTTATATAATAATATTAAAGTGTACCCAGGATAGCAGTGTATTTGGTGCTAATGTAACATAACCAGGCAAGTCAAATGGTGGTACAAAACACAGGCCACATCATCAGACACTGAAACATATATTCAATTGAGGAAGAATCAACAGGTGAAGTCATATTAAAATTTGTGCACAATAAAAAGAACGGGAAGGAAAATGCTTTTACCCTAAACTCTGTATTGAAAAAAGTGAAATCCCCATTTGAAAACCACTCTTCTATATAGTATGAAGGCCATTACAGAGTCCACTCAGTCTGAGTAACATGAAGGCAGTTCAATCAGGTCCTATAACTGCATAAGGCCTTACTTTAATACACCAGTACTTTAAATGCATGCACTTAGTACATCAGGCTCTCACATTTATTTCTATTCAGAGAATTCAGAGAATAAAAAAAACCTTGAAAAGGGTTTCCATCAACCTTGCCATAATCAGCTCATGTTTTGAACCAGGGTAAAGGTAAGGGTCTGATGATCAACACATAGCCGAGCATAAAACAAGACACGTTCATGCTCTCTGTTTGGCTGGATCACATGTGGGCTGTCCACTAGCTCTGGATTTTGATCTGAAACCCAGGACTTCAAGGACATTCATTTAACCACCCCCTGATCAGTTCTGTCAGAATGCATTATAAAAACTTGGTAAAATGCCGTGGTAAAAAAACAAACATTTACAAATAAAGATGGGCGAGTTGACGAGGCTCCACTGCGGGCATCCTCAACGGAGGCTCGTGAGAATGAATATTATTACTCCCGTGCAAAAGAAAAAGGGGGTCTGTCGCCGGGTTGTATCTCACAACAGGGTTGGACGTCTGGCTACCCTCAGTCTCCCGGTACAGTACATGACAGTCAAAATTGCACCCAAAGAATGCTAATAAATCTCTCAATGCTGTGGTATTACGCGTGTGTGTATGTGTGTGTGTGTGTACTCTTCTCTAGAGACTGTGTATTCATATGCCAGGAGTTAAGGATGAGAACCAAACAACGGACTCTCCTCTCATAGTTAATAAAGTTGCCTAGTTTTTAGTTTCACTGTATTCTACTTTGACAGACACTACACATCAAAAGACATCCATTTTGTGCTTCTATATAAAAATAAATAAAAATGCCTTGATAGCCCAATCATGCGGTCATAGCTTTGACACCTGTTAACACTTTAAACTGATCCATTATTTCACGATATGAGGTTTGAATGACTCTTCATAACTGTGAAAAAGCTCTTAAAAGGTCCGTAATGTCAAAGTGTTCATGTGGAATGGAATATTTGGCCAACAGAATGTGATCTGAATATAATATAATTAGGTTGGTATCAATAAACCACCATTTTAAACTCACCGACAGGAGAGCAAGGAGACCCCAACCCCCAGAACATTGTTTCCATATCCAACATGGCTCCTAAAGGGCCTGTGCAGCAGACATCATAGGGAATTCCCACCAGTATGTCAAAAGCTTAGAACTGACCCTGACAACCTCCAGAACTGCAGCACCATCTCATGTCTGATGCCGGAGACCTTCCCTGCCGACGCTAATGCATTCCTGGTCAGATACCGGCGCGACATCAAAGTGTGCAAGTAAACTGGCAAAAGACTGAGATTGTACTGACAGACACTTACAATATAATTCTGGACCTACACCCTTGATACAGATGGTTTCAAATCCACCCTCTCTCTCGTTTAAGGCCCACTTCAAAACTGTGACAAAAGTATTTTATTAAATACCCATATACAGAAACTCACAGGGTCACAAACGATGCTGTCACAGCCTGCAGCAGAGCAGCTCCATGCCTAGGAGTCACCGCGATGGTGATGCCCCCTTTTGGGGCTTGGCGTCCAGAAGGCTACTGTGTGTCCTGAACTGCACTACACATGTTCTTACCAACATCTTCCCCTGTGTGCACATCAATCCACTGCTGTTGAACGTCCCCATATGCTCAGGCACCGACTCTAAAGCCTTAGTTGACACCTACCAGCCTTTGCAGAACGCTTGACGCAAGTACCTGTCTGACCTTGTCTGCCCTCAGCAGTCTCACAGTAGTCTTAAAAACTATTGCTGGAAGGGCCTTCATTAGTGCCTCCTTGGCTGTGGATCCCAGTTCCTGTCAATGTCAACGCTCCAGAGTCTCTGGCCTTCTTTGGGGCGTAGCTACATTTGAATTGTTTATGAAAGGAATTGTGAGAATATTGTTTTCTTGTCTACTTGATCTGGGCACATGTATATGCTTTGGGGTCCCCATGCATTGTTCTGTACATACATTAGGTATTTACATTTCAGAATCATGATATTTCATCAATTGACCAGCTAGGAAATCCATTTGTCCCGAGAACTTACATTTCTAACTGAGCTCTTCAGCTTCCATCCCAAAATAATTTGTTTGAAAAAACACATTGAATGCTGGAGGAATGAGCAGAAGACTCTAACAAAGGCACATATGAATCTGACTTTAATTTCTTAATTTCCGTCCAGATATGAGCAGTGCCATAAGGTAATTTACCTAAGTTACAAATGCAGTAAAAATATATTAATTAACAAAGGAATTGCAGGCATTAAAATGGTATTTATAAAGCGCTTTCAAAAACGTTATATACAAAAACAATCAAATCTCCGAAATAGTTTTAAACAGACGCAGTCAATTCTAATCAAATGCTCAGCTAATTGGTTGATTCGTTATCAACAGACAGTGGCACGTGGCGGAAAATGAGACTAACCCTTAAGCTGAACACACTCAAAAGGTTCTGATCTCCTGAACGAGGGGCAACACTATCATAAAATGCTGGGATACAGTACCGTGCACAAGTCTTAGGCACCTGAAAGGCAAACTAAGACCATTTATTTAGGTAGTAATACATACATACACATAAAGACAACAGTGTTGCTGCTCAGTAATTAAAGCTAACGCTACCGGGGGAGAAGAATAAACTAGAAGGTTCAGCTGAGGCATCTACAAACTGAACCAGACAGGATTTGCATCACCACCCAATTCAAATTACCTCTCAGCACAGCAGCTTGCTGTGAGATATTCTGATTTTGTGGGGGTGTGGAAATGGACGGTCTGGCATTCAGCCGCATTTCAGCATTTCCGTTCAGTGAGCGTGTGAATTATAAAAAAAATAGTGTGTCTGTTTGTTGGTTCCAGCCAAAAACCTATCCCCAAGTGTTGCCATGTCTCTGACAAGTTTAAAGCACTGCACCTCTCAGCGGCTTGACATGGGTGAGCTACTGAGCGTCACTTGACAATGAAATCGGTAGGGATAGGAAGGGGGCCATTAACTGTTTGTCAAGTCATGTATGCTTTGAAGTCCTTTAGTGTGTTAAATTAAATCAAACTGGACTTGCTATCTCTGTGGCGGTTTAGAGTGGAATTTATACCACTTATAACATAGAGTGTTGAATATAAAACAGACCAAACCACTTCAGAGGTTTAGCAAAACTAACAAGAGAAAACCGCTCTTGGCTAATTTTAATACTAATTATGAAGTAATTGAGAGCCTGTGATGGCCAAATAAAGAATACATAGTAATTAGATTACTATAAGTGCTAAATCAATTTAACAATGGGAGATGAAGCGAGCACAAAGGGGTGCCAAGATAACGCAGGATAAAGAAACAGAAATACAGAGAGCAATATAACTTCCACTTGTTAGGGACAAAAGGCTTCCGATTACGAATGAAATAGTAAGAGGACAAAAGAGACGTCCCAGGAGCTGCCTTGTAGAGCCAGAAGGAGGGAGACCTTTTGTGCGTTATCAATTCTGATAAAATGAACACGCCTGTACATTAAGAGCGTTATTAAATTCGAACAGAATGTCTACACTCATGCATTTCTACCTGACATCGGCCTACGGATTATTAAAACCTCCGAGCCGCCCACCAGCGTCACATGTGACTGAAGAACCGCTGGTAAGGTGGCCGTTAAAATCACGCGTGCCGCGCCCACGCATGTCCACGCCTCCCGGGACGAACACACCAATCCCTGGCCTTGTGCATTGCTGTCTACAAGAGATCTTTTGTTTTCTAACTGTCTTAAAATCCCGTAATGGTATTTCATTTCATATAAAACTCAATTCTGACCTCAGTGTTCCCTGTTGAGCGACAGCACAGACAAACAGCCACGGCCTGCTAGTGGAGACACTGGCCAGTTCACATACTATATGAGGATCAAGGCACAGACAGAGTACAGTGAATATTCTCAATTACATGCACTAGTTCCCACTATTTGTTCAACTAGTCATTTGCAGACAAGTGTCCAAATGGGAAGGCTTTCTGTTACTCTGAATGCCCCTTGGAAATAAGGCCAAATAACACCTGGATTTAACACGCAGCCCACAGATATGTAAAACAAAATCTATTTTAGGTTGGGTACTGTTTTATGCCAGATTCCATCAAAACCCATTCAAAGGCACAGGGAAATCTGAGTATTGTGTCAGTCATTGAAAAAGGACGTGCGTAGTGGGAAATTTAAGATAGCTTTAACAACGTGATCAAGACAAAAAACTGAAAGCAAAATAAAACCAATGAACAGGATATTGGAATGCTCTTAGATATATCACATTGCATCAAGAACAGTTGTGTTCCTGATGCAATCTCCTCCTTTCCCGGGAAGATGTGGGGAGAGGGTGGGAAGGGGTGGGGAGAGGGTGGGAAGTGGTGGGGAGAGGGTGGGAAGGCGTGGGGAGATGAGAGAAGCTGGCCCTTGGATCCCATTTTAGGGAAGAAAGTAAACAAGACACGAAGGCAGGTGAGTTTGACCATCTCTCTAGAGAAATACCGAATGAGAATGTTAGCAGTCTACATAGACTACTCCCCTCTATCTCCAAGAGAAAGCAGGTGATTTCCAGAGGCTAAAGAAAGACACAGGTAAAAGCATATTTAGTGGAACATATATGATGTTGACCAGCATTACTTTTAACGACAGTTTTGTAGACCTAATCAGCATGATAGAGACCTGGTCAATCTTCTAAGACAGGTTGAATATCAGATCAGTGTATGGTTATGACGTAAAACACACTAGCAGTGAAAATGCCACATGGCCACATATACCTAAACCAACAAATAACAATATATGGACATGGAGACCGCTGCGTACCATTATGTGATGACCAAAGTATTTCCCGTTCAACATCACACCACCTAGCCTCCAATCCCTCATATTACTGCCCACACAGCTGTTACTGAACCCCAGATCATGGAGCACTACAAAAGACAAAAACCCTGACCCCTCCACCAGCCAAGGAAAAACATAACAGTGAGCAAAGCAACCATAGTCTTGCGATGGGTCTGTCAACAAAAAAAAAAAACGGAAAACCTGCTTACTTGAAGAGAAGAAAAAAAAAAAACATTCCTCAAGACAATGATGCTTGCAAAAAAGAGAAAGAGACCGAGCGTTCTTCAAAGGAGGAAGGCGGGATTAGAGCGGCTGCCAATACAGGGGGTAGGCTGGGTGCGCGTCCCAGCCACCGCACGCTTGAATCAATACGTGTCAAATTCCGCTTGAAACACAATTAGCGCGGCGCGCTAAAAGAAAAATAAGGAAAAATACACACAGCGAAGATTAAAGGACGCACACAATGTTCCTCTCAAAAGCTTTCAAATTCAACACGCACATGGGCTTTCCAGACGCATGACAGCTTGTTACGCGCCCGCTCGAGTCTAGGAAAGCCGAGACGAGTGGAGCGGGGAGGAGAGCACGCATCTGTATGAATATACAAACACCTTTTTGTTTTGTGATGTGTCTGTTGATGCCACGGAGCCCAGTGTGCTGTTGCGCAGGTTTCCTAGAGACATCGAGCCACAGCGACCGGGAAGCAAAACACAACACATCACCTTGCCACAGCAAACCTACTACGGCCTTCCCTCGATTCTGGACTCCCCGCCGGCCCCCGAGCGCGAATTTAGTGGCTCGACTGATTGCGATGAACCGTGGCTTGGGCGCGGTGCGACTGGAGGGTTTGGGGTACTGGGAGTTAGCGGGATCATCCATCTGTACAAGCAATTAACGTTTGTGTCTGCAGGCTGAGTGAATCACATGCCTTGACATTTATGGCACAAGCTTCAGTAATAGCACACTGACGGTTGGTCGCCTCGCTATTCAAGGAAATAAATAAACCCAGCGTTTATTCTATATGCTTCTGTATACACATGGGAAGCTATCTGACATATCATGTAGACGACGTTGCGTGTTGACAGTGTTATATGCAGGTTCAGGTAAGCGATGAGAGCGTCCTTTTTTATTTTGCACGGAGAGGATGGGAAGGAAACATGAGGATATGCAAACTACTGAAAGGAGGTGGTTATAGATTTCTGTCACTGCTATCGTTCTATCACATAAACCCTCAATAGCTCAGATCAAGCAGTTGGAAAGATATCGGGGGAACGTCTTCACATATGGCCAGCTGCTCACAGTTACATGCAATACTTGCTTTTGACTTGGCAGCAGTAGAAATATGAAACATCTTCCACTTACACACGGCCACAATGAAATGTCGCTGACTGAGACTTGGCTTAACCCAACAGCACTAGGCATTGGCCATTGCTCAACAGAGAGTGGAATAGACAAAATCATACAGTTTTCCTTTTGTTTGAAAATGATCAAATGTGGCACTTTAGGAGCACATTCATGGCACAGATGGGATATGTGAGTGTATGAGTTGGTTGTAAAGGAGAGCTTGTTTAATGACATGGATAATGAATCCTTGCTGTTATGTTTTGTTACATGGTGCTAGTACAGCTGTATTTCTAAACTGGGTATAAATACATGGTTAACAGCTGTGTGAAAAGAGCATTCAGGGATTCGCTTCAGCCATATTGGTAAAGCTGTTCAGATGGCTGTCATACACCTGATTGTTGCGTGAATAGAAAAAAATATTTGGACTGTCAATCCATGTCATGGTCAAATATACAATTGTACAATTGGTCACTTAGAAATGTACTTGTTTTCCATAGAAAACATACATTAAATTAGTTAGAATTGGAAATACATCACAATGAATTAGAAATATACCATTGATAAGATAAATGTTTTTGTGAAATAATAATTGTGTCCTTCAAACTTTTTTTGTCAAAGAATCTTCCTCTTGCAGCAATTACTGCTCTGCAGACCTTTAGCATTCTAGTTTTTCAATTGTTAAGGTAGTCTGAAGCAATTTCACTCTGTGCTACCTGAAGCACCTTCCACAAGTTGGATTGGTTTGATGGGTACTTCTTACGTACCAAACGGACACAACACCTCAATCGGGATGTGATCTGAAAACTGTGCTGGCCACTCCATTATAGAAAGAATACCATACCGCTTATTACAGTTTGGAGTTCTGGAGCTTTTGGTAAATGCCCTGATACTGGAAAAATATGCTCCATTCAAAGGCCGTCCACAGGATATGGCATGGCGCTGCAAAATGGATTGATGGCCTTCCCACTTCAAGATTCCCTTTACCGTGTAATCTCACTTTACCACCACCAAATCAGCCACAGACCATCACATTGCCTCAATAGATGGTGTCAAGCATTTCTCCAAAATCTTTTCATTTGGTCAGCTTCTCACAAATGTTCTTCTTAGTGATCCGAAACACATTAAACTTACATTTGTTTATCCATAATACTTTTTTCCAATCTTCCCATTGTCAGTGTTCTTTTGCCTATTTTAATCTTCTCTTTTTATTGGCCAGTCTGAGATATGGCTTTTTCGTTGCAAACTACCGGAGTCGCCAATTTAGAGGCTGGTGTTTTGCGGATACTTTTATATGACACTGCCAGTTGGGGGCCTGTAAGGCAGCTTCTCAAACTAGACACTGTGTTCGTCCAAGTGTTTTGCGCTGCTGCTAAACTGTGATGAAATGCTACAGAAGTTGAGGTAGGCATTGTCTGAGCAACAACCAAAGGAAAGAAGCAAGCTAGCAAACCAACTGTTACAACTCGATAGCTACAATCAGCTAAAATAGCAGAGCTTCATTCTGGAACATTAGAGATTCAGCAGCAACAATAAGACTTCCAGGTTGATATAGGTGTCTCCATAGTGTGTATTGGGTACATTTTCAAAATAGAAATTACGTGGGAAAAATAAAAATGAAGAAAATTGCTTTTAAATAGTTCCTTACATGAAATAAAGCATATTATAAGATAGAGCACATTGAGAAATGGTTAGAGTAAGTAAGTTATTATATAAAACATCTAATACAGAAACCTATTTTTGTTAATTTGCGTGTGCTTATTAGAATTGAAGAGGGATTTTGTTATAATTCCAAACACACTGTACATTCCATCCCCCACTGAAATGTAAAAGCAATACTTTTGGCGGAAAATCTTTTTAGTGCCGCAGTGAATTAATTGTACAAAGTACAATTCATTAGGAGCTTGGGAGCCTATTCATGAATCGTTGAGAGAATGGTTAATTGAGGGCGAGTACTTTGGTCATTATTAGGGAATAGTATATACGGGTGAAACACTGTCTTCTTGCTTCTTTGTGCACATGGGCCTCCCACTCCCATTTATATTCTGGATAGAGACAGTTCTGTTCACACTGTTCTGTGAAGGATGTAGTACATAGTGGTGTACAAGATCTTCAGTTTCTTGGCAATTTCACACATGGAATAGCATTTATTTCTTAGAACAAGAATAGACTGACAAGGTTCAGAAGAAAGTACCTTTTTTCTGGACATTATGAGTCTGTAATCAAAACCACAATTGCTGATGCTCCAGACACTGAACAAATCTATAGAAGGCCAGTTGTATTGCTTCTTTTCGCAACAGTTTTCAGCTGTGCAAACATAATTGCAAAAAGGTTTTCTATGATCGAATAGCCTTTGATTAGCAAATACAATCTGCAATTGGAACACAGGTCTGATGGTTGCTGATAATGTGCTGATAATGTTCCATTCCATAAGAAATCAGCCCTTTCCAGCTACAATAGTAATTAACAACACTAACAATGTGTAAACTGTATTTCTGATAAATTCTATGCTATTTTAATGGACCCAAAATTAATTTTGACCAACAAGAACATTTTTAAGTGACCACACACTATATAAATGGTATTGTGTACAACATTGGATTGCGTAATAAGAAGAAAATGACAAGTATAAGTTGAATAGACACAGAGGGAAGTAAAGACCTTGACGTTCAAAGAGTTTTGGTGGCCCAGATTATTTGCAATATCCTCTGTCAGCTAGATGGGCTTTTCAAATTGACAATGGAAAACAAGTTGTGTTCCCCCACTGTATACTCAGTGACACACACATCAGCCTTGATGTTGATGCTGCACATTTTTCTTAGAAGGACATAGAATTGGTTGAACCCGCATTCACTACGATGATAACATGTCATTGACGATCAAAACTACGCAAGACTGGGTCAGTAGTGTAACTGTTAATGTTCAAACCACAGGGAATGATAGCCACCAGCTGCACAAAGACAAAGGGAAGTCAAATCCAAGGTTAACGACGAATGTTGATGGAATGGTGTAAGAGCAATAACAACTGTGTCCATATGCAGTTCTGATATCAGTGTGCAATATTACAGCACAGGTAACACAGGTAGATACATATGTATTTTTATATGTGTGTCTATGGCTGTACATAGGCCTAACAGCCATAGACCTTATAGTGATGAAAGAATGAGAGAACGAGAGAGAGAGAACGAGAGAGAGAACGAGAGAGAGAGTCCTCTTAGCCTGGTTTAATCAGCTGAACTGAGTGGGTTCGGGACAGGATGTGTACAGCTGTGCTTTATTACAGACACAATGAAGACCAGATTAGGGGATCTGAAAGGAGTATGGGGAGGGAGGGGGAAACCAGGGAAAAATGGCTCTAATCACATCTGTCCCCGGTTTGTCTCGGCCCAAAATACCAAACAGCAAGCATGGCTTTGTACAAATCTGTCTCCACTTGGACAGACACGGCAAGCAGGCGAGTCTTTAAAAATGTTGTCATTCATTAGGTTGTTTTTTTCACTGGATTGGAACAGTATGTCGCCTGGCTGTTGATAGCAAGCTTGCACCAGTGCCGGAGAACAGGGTCACGATGATAACCACCCTTCGCGTGGAGCCGTGTGGCGCTACCATGAGTCATCGCGTTCTCGCTAATCAAGACAGTGATTCATTTACTGTATATGCGGTGCTTATAGACACACACTGAACATTCACGCTAACCTCCGGAGAGAAGAGCACTGACGCTACTCCCGCTTTTTGATTGTGACCTTAATGGAAAACAGATTGTTTATACCCACGAACAAACTGCCGTCTAATTTTTGTTTTGTTTTTCCCGAGCTGACTGGGGCTTTTGTTTTGAATAAAGTCACAAATGTCGATCAGACAATTTATTGCGATTTAAAGTGATAATTGTTTGGCAATTAAACAATGCTTTTAGAGCAGTCCTACGATGCATTTCACCCAGCTGTAAAGTGGATTGTAGAGCTTCCGGAGTGCAGGCAAGCGCAATGCCTCCACCTGAGTCACTCTGAAAACTAAAGACCCTGAGAGACAAGGAGAGATAGAGAACGACAAATGGGAAGGTGGGGGTTTAGAAAGTAAGACAGGGAAGTGAGAGAGATGTGCTATGTTTAGTCTGGCCAGCTTTGTCCAGCCTCAACCCTCCTAACCTCTCGGGCAAACAGGCAGACTGGGGTTCACTGTGTGTCATGGCCACCGCGGAGAAGAGCTTGATCAGGAAGACAGCCCACTGCTATTAGAGCTCCAGTGTCTGAATATGTTTACCTAGTGCCTTTTTCTTCTCCCTTTGAACCGCTCACAAACGATGAGTAATTAAACATCAAACCACATAGCCTGCCCTTGACTACTCCACTGGCCAGCAAATAATGTGGTAACCCTCTGCCTTTTAGAGATGTATTTTCCACAGGTGGGGCCATTCCCAGACAGAGAGATGCTACTGAGGGAAATGATACAGACTTGATCATATGACTAATCTCATTTGATGCAATGTTTATTTTGATTTGTGTATAGCACAAGGAAGTGATACTAGATAGGCTTTCAGTGTTGTTTTATTAGGAAAAGAAACTTGAAATAAATATGCTTGTCCTTGCAAGTATAGCCCGGCCTCAGATGCGATACTTTACAGTATGCTGCTCTCATTCCTGGGGGAAAACGGAGGATGGAGAAATCTAAACTTGGCATCGGCTGGCTCACAGCTACAATGTAGACTAACTGGGTACAAGGCTGCTGCCACTCTGCTTCCGGGTTGGAAATAGTTGGAGGATTAAACAGTGCCAGGTGGCGTCCCATTTTCTTCCAAAATCCCCCGCCGGGGCTCCAGGTACAAGAATAGCATTTACGGAGAACAGGATTGAACCTATTCTTTGAGAATGTGCGAATAGCAGACGTCCAGGAGCCTAGACTGTGGCTAGTCCTGTTAGTCAGATTACGGGGCAGAGCCTCTTCCGCGGCAGGCCCTGAGCTCCGTGGCAGGTCTGTAAACCCCAGCTATCCATAGGTCCGATTAAAGGAACTACTGGAGCATGTGCCTTTCAATAATCTGAATTCATATTTGCCTTCATCGCAATATAGAAATCTTGCAATGCTTAAATGCCGACGTTTATTTTATGTATTTTTTATTTTTTTCTGCTCCTATCCCAGTTCCTCCGGATAATCCACAATCCTACAATAGGAATGTGATTCTCTGTTTGCTCCATTCTTTAAGTACCGGCTCGCTCTGACAGACTCTGAAAAATGCATGGATAGCCAAGACGTACGGCCTAATAACTCACATTATATTAATTCAATAACACAGGCCTATAGCCCACCACGGTTGTTTATGAGGGTCGTAAAACCAGCTTTAATATCCCAGTCTGTTAGAATTGCTAATCTTCACTACAATGGCATGGAGGGCCTGAGAGGCATCAAGTCACTATAACGCACGCAGCCAGCCTCCTTAGAGCTCCCGGCCACGCCGTATTTCTCACACTACACAGCGAAACACTGCGTATATTTTGGCTGTATTAAGAAGGTGTTGGGGGCTTCTCCCACACAGCTCCAATAAACCCGCGCAGCCGACATTTACAGTCTTACCGATTCTATGATGTCAGCACAGTGCCGCCTAGAAAATCCTATAAACGTCACAATGCTGTCTGCTTTGCCATCCTCGATCGCTCCCCGGGAAAACGTGATGTTGATCATTGGCAACGGTCGGCGCTGCCTGCTCACGCAACAGACGTCGGCGTCGGAAAAAGAACACGGGCACGGATTTGGCGGCGCCAGCCACGACAGAACAGGGGACTCCGTATTTGCTACGATAGCTTTTATGGTGCATACGCAGACACAACAGGTCAGACTGGAACCCAGTCCTAGCGGGCTCGTTGACGCTATGCTGCTGCCCTTTAAACCCCCAAAACAGATGGTTGGAATCATGTCGTTCCCCGAAAGCCACGCAGAGATTTTTGGAGGATGAGAAAAGGCCTGCTGACGTGAGCCAAAACCAGCCGCCAAACCGCAGAGTCCATTACATAAATTGAATAACACAAGATCGTGAGCCCGGAAAATATAGAATGATTGACCCAGTTATTGACTAATGTGGCCTCTGTTAAAAAAAAACAGATGGCGACCCAGGTTTAAAAGAATATCATACGTGTACAGCAGCCGAAGCGATTGGAAATAAGGCTTGTTCACCAATGTTGTGCTTTTGAAACCCCACTGTAGCATGAATCCATGGTTGACAACCAAGTCAGTTTGAGCGCTGTGCTTTTCCAAGTCCTGTCAAGATGTTGTTGTGCACGGACAAGACTGGTCGGCTACAACGGCTCAGATTTGAAAACATTTAACAACTTTTATCATTCATCAGAACTGTTTCCCATTTGTAAGAAAGTACACTTGTTTATACACTGGAATACACTGTCACGTTGAATCAGGGATGTTTTCTCCTGTTGTCCCTGGATTTAAACTCTTTTATTGTCCTGTTCAGAGACAACCACCTGCAAGCAACAGGACAGCGTGAATAGAACAAAAGCCAAAAGACAACAGTCATGAAACAAATGCCATTTGGTTCACCTGTGCCTCTCTTCGCCTCAGCAGTTCTAGCCACACAATATTGACTACACGCCATGGGAGGGCCCGGACGTTTTGTTATAAGGCACTGGTTAGAGACAGCGAGGAGAAATGCAGTGAATGACGTTAACTTGGCTTCACGAGGGGGGCAGTTCAGGAGTATCTGCTTTCTCAGAACAGACCACTCAAACCACCAGGACCGGTAATGGTCACAGCCAGCCAAAAGGAGAGGTTCTGGGAAAGGGCGTTGTCGCTGAACCTCAACACTACGTCGGGCCGTGTTCTGTTACATGTCCCCCGTCCTTTATGTAGTGTGGACAATAACCCGTTTTGGGAGGGGGTGGGCGGTGGGGGAGGGAGGCCCACTGGTGGAGCTCAGATTACCCTCTACAAACTCCACCGACACCGGGCTGTGTGATGGGGTTAGTAGGCCAGTTCAGTTACATGACAACCAGTTTAGCCTGGTAGTATCCTCCTCCAGGAAACAACATGCTGTTTAGATGCCTCAGGGCTCGGAAATATCCATGCGCGCGCACACACGTGCGAACGCACACACACACACGCACACAAACACACCCATACAAACCACACACACTTACAGATGGAGCAGATCACGCACACATCAAAACCAACACATGATAAGCACGGGTGTGTGAGAGACGGGAGTGTGTTTGCGTGCGTGTGTGTGTGTGTGTCGGGAAATGTTTGGATCATCCTTCTCTTTAGAGCAGTGATTTACATAATGTGGGAGTGGGAGGGCAAAGGTCGCCCACATCGCAAACCAATCCTTTTGAGACGTCTCACAATGGGCAGGAGCTGAAAGCCTACAGCATGGCCAGCAGGGGAGAGTTGCACCTATCGGCCCGTTGTGTTCCCTCCCCATCCACCGCTCAGCTGCCATATCACATTATTCTCCTGCGTTCACCTTTTGAAAGGTATCCGTGAGCCGCACTGTAACCTGAAGCAGTCTACGGATATCCTTTTTCAAGTACAAGAGAGAGAGAGAGAGAGAGAGAGAGGCACAGAGAGAAAGAAGAGAGAGGGAGAAAAGTGCAAAAGAGGAAGGATAAAGAGAGAAAGGGAGTGAGGGGGGGATAGGGGGGGCAAGAGAACAGAAGAGGAACTGCCTTTTAGGACAAAAGAGGGGAACAGAGGTAAACAGTCTGTTCATTAGGCTTCCTGTAAAGCAACATCCTAATGCACTGCAAGGGGGAAACCATGGGGCTGTATTCAAATGTCCCGTTAGGAAGACTCATCTGTCAGAAACGGAGCACTCATTGGTGATCTCCGCTGCCAAAGAGCAGTTCCCCAGCAAAGGGCCAGAAACCAACCAAACAGACTCATGTAAATAAGAGTTTCCATTGCAACTCCCTGAGCCGTGGCCAAAGGAGAGCCATAACATTCCACTAAAGTACTGGAAACAATGGAGTTTAAAAGGACACGGTAGAAGGAGGCTTTTCGATGTGTGTGTGTGCCGTAACCAAGGGCAACAGAGTGACTAGTAGAGAGTGCACTTTATCCAAACACCGTTTTAATTAGAAATGTGTCTAGATTGTTCATGTACAGTTTACTTAGGTGGAGAACATGGTTATGAACCAAGCATGAAATCACCTTTGTTCTGTCTCTAAATCCCGAGCACAGTTGTTGTTTTGTGTTTCGGTTGGCTACTTAAAGAAGCGGACCGTTGCGCCCGAAGCGCTAATGATTAAGCACGGCGGGCCTCGGCCGTTCGATGGAATTGGATTTTCTTGCAACAGAGCATAATCTTCAGGGGTCGGCAGCTGGGACGCAGGCGGATTCCGTGTCGCGGCCTGGGTCTAGGTGCGTGTCGGGGCAGCGTGCCGCCAAGCGTGTGTTTGTGTATGGAGGATGAAACGGCAGCTGCGGCGACATGGGATACCAAAGGAACTCTGGAGAACTAACATTTGCCTTTCTGTCTCTCTGGAATCTGCGTTAAGAGGTCGTCACCATTCCTCTGACCCTCGGCCCTTGGCCAGACGCACAACAGCTGTGTGTGTGTGTGTGTATGTGTGTGTGGGGGGTTAAGAAACAAGATAAACAACAGATATACTGACGGATGCCGCTAGCTGCCGCCACACCTTGGCTATGTGACACCCCAACCCTCAGAACAGAACTGTCGTCGAGGACTACGCTAGCTGCATATCAAAAGCCACGGCCGTATTCGGTTTCACCGTATGAGGAGAGACAGAATGAGGGCAAAGCATACCGACTGGAAACGTGAGATACCCCTATGGCGCCATAAATCACATTGATATGACCAACAGGGCCGTGTGATCTTACACCAAATTCTGGAATCCTTAATGCTTCAACTCGCATATGTTCCATTCAATCATCCATGGGGAGTCTTTGGTGGAGGAACAGTTTGAAGCAGACCAGTGGGAGCTGTCCTGTCCAGTTTCAGATCGGCGTTGCTGTGCATATGGCACAAACTGCGACCGAAGGGGGCCGGCGCCCACGTGTTAGATTTAAACAGGCTAGGACAGCTGGTGGCGAGAGCTAAGACCACATGACGGTGGAGAATCTTGGGGAATTCGGACCCTTTTTATGACTGTGGGCAAACTGTCGGAGCTCGGAGCTCCTCCTGCTAAGAACATTAAAGGGGGTCTTTATGGGGCCCGCCAGCACAGCCCTGGCCCCTTTAATGAGGGACAGTGTCCAGCCCGAGTCCCCCCCTTAACTACCACAGCCCCCCTGACGACCCACCGTGGACCCCCAGCCATATCGACAACCAATGACATCTGGCCCCTCCATCTCCAGCCTCCTCCTCCTATATACACCAGGCCTAATGGCCAATTTACAAACTCAAGAGCCAGGGAACAGGAACATGGTTCCGATTTATAGTTCCACTGCATACACGGCCTCCTCCCCAGAATCCTCTGCTCCTGCTCCGTCGATCACTCCCACATTAGGTTATACGAGACAGGAGGCCCATCCGACCTAATCAGGCTTATCCTATCCAGAAGACGGCCATTAAAGTACCCCCTCCTACCACGCCATGCCAGACATCCACTGGAGTCCAGTGAATTAAAGAAATGAATGGCTTCCTCAGTATTACAATTAAACCAGTAACAAGAAATTTGGAGGAAAGAAAAAACAGATGAAACCTCATTATCGAAGTGAAGACTCTATTCCATGCCTTCATGCATCAGATGCAGCCAGAGCCCAACTGCATTATACAACATTTATTACCGTAACATGTCATAGAACGTAAAGGGCTGGTGTATTTTATTTCAGCCTTTCAAAGCCTGGGCCATTGAAGCCTGAACTCTGGCAGTCTAGAACTCTGGCAGTCTAGACCACAGCAGTCTAGAACACAGCAGTCTAGAACACAGCAGTCTAGAACTCTTCTCTTCAGGAGAGAAGGGTGAAACAGGTCACAGGCAGCCATTCGGCCTGGACCTCTTCGATAACCTGGAGCCATATTCAATTTTGAGCTTCATTTGAGTTTTACTCTTCTTCTACTTGAATTTTCTTTTCTCCGGCTTGGGGTCTTGTTCTGTATCAACCCCCCTCCCCCTTTCATTCCAAACACAACAGTGTTATCCATGTCAAATCCATTGGAGACTGCCTGGGGAAGTCAATATGGAGCCAATAGATTCCTCTATCCGCTGAGTCACTAGCGCTGGTCTGCATTAGACAGAGGGGGAGGTTGAGCAATAACCTGCTTCAAAACAAAAAGAGAACGCTTTAAATCAGAATCTTATCACCTCCATTTACTGAAATAAGCGATGTATTCGGTGTAAAGCACAAGCTTAGAGAATTGCTTTGCAAATGAGTAGAAGCTATTGAACAAGCAGGAGACAGAGCTTCTGACACACAACGGTCTTTTAGACATTGCTTTTACATGTAACAATATTTTGGACAACAAACATGAAACCTATAAATAAGGATTCACAAATAAGGCTTTTGCGCATGTCTGAGGTGAAGCTTGAATCTCAGTCTGAATGTCCCTTTTGAACCAACCAAATAAACTGTGGATGAAGATGTTAAAAGGACGTGAGTCCTCTGGTCTAAAAGAAAAGCCGGACACGTAAAGAGAGAAATAATGAAACTCTTGGAGTAGTCCTGGTAGGATCAGAGCCCCTGCAAAGAGGATTTTGTATAAACACATTAATCTCTGTACTGTATTGAAGTGCTTAACAGACCAAATTCCTATGCAAGTCAGGCGAGGAAGAACAAAACAATAGCATCTGACACATTTTAATCCTCCCCTTAAAGTACAAAAAAAAACGGGGAAATATATTCAGTCTTGCAGACACTGTACAACAATTACGCTCACAACGACCAGGAAGTGCCTTCAGTGGTTGAGAAGGGAGCGAGAAAGACAGACAAAGAAAGGGGAGAATTTTCTGAATCCTCTTGTCACGTCTTGTTTTCGGCTGAGCCATTTTAACAGGTGACTTCTAACAATTAACACCTGGGAAAACAGCCTTTCACCTTCCCTTCCTGACCGGGCCACAAGTGTGACATGTAACATGGTTCAACTAGATGAAAGACGCACACCAGAAGTGTGAAATGCTCATTCCCAGCCAAACTGATAGACAGACCATTGTTATTCTGACCCAGCCTAGGGAAGTATGTTTAGCCTCTCCTAATGGCTAGCCCCTTCGATGACAAGGCCCTGCACTAAAAATAAACCATTACAACTCTGTCCAACCAGCCGGGGAAGAAACCATTATTTACTGACAGGCAGCGAAGGAAAAGGAATGAGACACTCACTAACTCCTTAACAGTGAGGTAGACCCACAAGTTGTTGAGCTGCAGAAAAATAGATCAGAGTAGGCAGATAATACTAACCATGGAATCACAGGTGAGGCCATGAATCAGGTGGTGGGCGCCACTACGGCACCCTGGCTGCCTCTGCTACCACAGTGGCCATAACCATAGAAGTGACAGTGAATACTAATAGCGTGTCGCTCCAAACTACCCCGGCACACACAGAGCACTGCAGCAGAATAATAAATGAGTGACTTTGACAGAAAACACATAGGCTTAAAAGAGGAGAAAATCAGTTTGAAGGATGAGAGACCGTCAAGGCAATGAATTTAAAGGTTGGTGGTGGACGGGGGTACGGGGGGGCTGGGGGGGGGGGGTTATTTGCTGGCTGCCAGCGCTGAGCGGTGAGCCCCCCTGCACCAACAAAGAGCCTTTCATATTTCCTGTGAACAGCGACACAGACTTCCATTAATCCCCAGGGGGAGGGCTCATCTTGGCCTTCCCCTCGGCACATAAATTACTTTCCTGATACCCTTTCACGTACTAGCGCTCTGTGTTTTCACCACAAGAAAGCAGGAAGAAAGTAAAGAGGGCAAAGGAACCGGCCGCAGCCCATCTTGAATGCGTTAGCCCGCTCTTTAAACAGTTATGTCGGCGCTAATTCTGAACACATGCTTTTGCTTCGTCCAGCTTTGCTTAGAACCAGAACTACAGAATCGCAAAGAGACGGTGGAAGACTCTCTCTCTCTCTCGCTCGATGGCCATCTCGGATCAGAACGAGTCAGGAGAAGAGACACTGGCGTGGTCCAAAGCGCCGTCCAGCTGGCATGTTTTGTGAGCAGATGAAACACATTCCGACAGGCGGAGCACATGCCAATCCCCACTTATCCCCCACAGAATGGCACCGACCAGCGGTTCACAGCTGCCCGACGGAGGCAGACAGGCACATGGCCCGACCCCTACGTGGGTCACGGGTCGAGGCCCGACAAGAGGCTAAAGAGCCGTGGCTCTGAACACTCACACAGCACCACATGCCGGGGAAGGAGTCCATACCATACCCGGAAAAAGACAGCGAGGGGGCGAAACAGCAGAGAAACAGACAAAGGGAGAGGGTAGGAGACAAAGAGAGAGGAAAACGCCACCCCGCTAACGTGCACCTTTCTGGTCAGGCCCACCTTTTTTCCAACGGGCACAAATCAACGGCGATGCAATCCCAATTTCCCAGGGGCGCTGCACGGCGCCTCGGAGCGGCGGAACGACACACG
>JACXGK010001790.1:0-37409 GCA_016801125.1 Novumbra hubbsi
GACAGATCCCGCCAGTGACAGATCCCGCCAGTGACAGATCCCGCCAGTGACAGATCCCGCCAGTGACAGATCCCGCCAGTGACAGATCCCGCCAGTGACAGATCCCGCCAGTGACAGATCCCGCCAGTGACAGATCCCGCCAGTGACAGATCCCGTCAGTGACAGATCCCGTCAGTGACAGATCCCGCCTGAGGATCCCGTCTGAAAACACAAAGCAGGCCACCAATAGGATGTTACCGACTGTTTCCCACCTGTAACCCCAGGAACACACACAGATACCAGGGAGGTTTGTCTTCAATAGTGTAGATCATATCCATCCTCCTGGCATCCCCGCTGTCCAACGTCTCGGACATGGAACTCTGCGCACACACACACACACACACACACAAATCCATGTTTTGACTACAGATGCAGGCGACACCCTTCACCCACTACAGGGCGTGTGGTCTGTGGAGCCACGGCTTACTACCCCCCCATGTGTTCCACTGATCCGGTGGTTCTCCGGGAGTCTCAGAGTGATACTTAAGGCATTCGTCACCGGCACGGCTCACAGCCGGTACCACTAATCATAGGCCACGGCCCAAATCCCACCCAATAACCCAGAAGTGCCTTGTGAAGGGAGCCGGAAGTCACGGACTAGAGAGTACACTCAGTAATACACCAATGACGTCACAGTAACGTGTCCAGACTGGTAAAGGAAAGCAGGCGGTAATTGAACAGGGAAATGCTGAACAAGAGCGGACTGATCAGTATTTAAAAAGGGAGAGACACGACAAACACGGATGACAAACCCCCCCAGGCTGTGTCACGCTCTCTCATCTAACAACAGGGAAAAGTGCCGAGTCACAGTGACGGAGGAGGATGAGAAGCCACTGGATAGGATGAACACAGGTGGGGGCTAGGAATGTGTGTGTGTGTGTGTGTGTGCAAGGTTACAAGTGCCACCAACAAAGTTCAAGCACAACGGAAACCGGCAAACCACAAGCCACACTCTGCTTCAAAAACCTAAATATAATGGAGTCAGCTTCATATCATGTTGTGAATAGTTGCCTCTTATGTACAGATTTGTACATCGCCAGACATGACAGGATTGTTGACTAGCTAGTGAGGTGAGACAACACAGACTTGTAAACATTCACGTGAATGAGGAAGTCGTTTTTATGTCAATGTGTTCTCCCGGGTACTAAGTACTGGTGTCGGGCTGCTAAAATGCTAAACTGTACAAGCCTTTCATGACCACGTTCTGAACTGCAGCCCCACAAGCTGGGCCTCGGCTCTCAGGGCCTTTGGGGGGGGAGCCATGCCACGTACACACGCTGGCTGTAGGTGGCCTTCAAGATGGCATGAGGCAAAGGCAATGAGGCCAGCGAGGGAGTGCTCAGAGGCTTGGGGTCATGGCCAGCCTGGCAGTGAGGACCAGGGCCTCTTCACAGTGTGGATGTGGACATAATGGCCTTGGTAACGTTTCTAACCTTATTTGTTTACAACTGGGATTGGTGGATTTGAATAAAGCCTTTAAAATGGGCTTCACCTTCTCTCCCCCGCGGTTGTCTTTAGTGTAGACGGCCATCAGCTCAGTGTCTTCCCCGTCTTGATCAGCAGTCTGTCCGACACCATTCACCACCACCTAAGACACGGTACACACACGTCAGTACAGGACACCTACAAACCATTATTATTATGGCTGTGTGTTGGACGGTGTGTTTGACCTAGACAGGTACTTTTAATCCGTGTACAGGATGGAGCACTGTAGGTCAGGATGTAGCAATTTAAATGTTGTTTTGAATGAAGTGTTTAATTCTATTCACTTCAGTCTTTAACAAACCTCTGCCACCCCAGAAAGCAGAACTACCAGAGAGTTCTCTGCATGGAAAACAAAGCAAGGACATGGCTACTGATTAGGTGAGGTAACAACACGACCAGACAGAACGCACAAGGACAGCCTGAGGGTTTCTAATAATATTACAGGTCCAGAAGAACAATAATTCCTTTAAAAGCCAATACATTGATTAACTTAGCACACAGAATCAGTAGATCCAGAGTCATGACCCGAACTAGTCTACAGATGCAGAGTCATGACCCGAACGAGTCTACAGATCCAGAGTCATGACCTGAATTAGTCTACAGATCTTTGGTCATGACATCAGTGAGTCAGTGTCTTGCTTCCGGTTTGTAACTGATGTGTTCACTTCTTGGTTGACAAATCAGAGATGAAGGTCATTGTTTAGACACAGACAAACACGCCCTAGCAAGTGCACACCGAGACGAAGAAACAGGCACACATAGAAGCCAAGACACATTTGCCTTAATTTAAATACATTGGTCTCACTTTGCAACTCGTCTACCAGGCATTGGAAATAAAGTACTCTTGTCAATGGCACTGAAGTCTGTGTGGCTGTCCGTGTGTGTATAAACATTTCTTTAAAGACACATCACATTCTATCCTTATCTTAAACTAGCTTGTAAAGAGGTCTGGTACAAACATCCGATGAGACCTGAAGTGAAGATTAAGTTTTAGACAAGGGATTCTAAAAGAAAGATAACCGATTAGAAGGTCATTTTCTGTCATGTTACTTGTGTTATTGGACTTTATGTCTCTAATCATCACCAAACCATAAAACCTGGAGTAGACACGCAGAAAGGCTATGAAGGTAAGATCTATATATATATTTAGAATAAGCAAGCAAGGAAGGCAGGGAGGGAAAAGACTACGGCACAAGGAATGCTGGCAACCCTGTCACCACACACACACACACACACACAAAGTACCGGGATGGGGTAGAAGTCAGCGCTGTGTTTGTTCTCCTCCTCATACTTCCCCCCTTCTCCTCCCTCCATCAACTTGGAGGTGATATTCTTTCCCACTCCCATTCCTCTCTCCTCCTCTGTTTTGGCTTTCTCTCCGCTCCCTCGCTTTGGAAGAAACCCTGCAGATTGTTCCTTCAGCTCCCTCACATGGTCCAGGACGGAGTCATCTGGAGAGGAGGAAAGGTAGAAAAGACAAATAAGACAACGTTGCAATTTATGTTTTCAATGTTCTTCTGCTGCTTAGTATCATAGCCAATGATTCCCATAGACTCTGTGTACTGTAGTCTAGAAGTGAGCAATGAAAGGATTATTTTTTAGAAACTGTGCACAAGATACTAGGTCTTTTATATGAGATGGAGTCACGACATTTTTTGTGTAATTATTTTTCTCCAAATGCTTTCTTTTTTCTGTTAGTTTGACTGCTAGTGATGTCAGACTACTACAAACGGCTAGTGATAATGTCCGAGTACTACAAACGGCTAGTGATAGTGCCAGACTACTACAAACGGCTAGTGATAGTGCCAGACTACTACAAACGGCTAGTGATAGTGCACGACTACTACAAACGGCTAGTGATAGTGCTAGACTACTACAAACGGCTAGTGATAGTGCTAGACTACTACAAACGGCTAGTGATAATGTCAGACTACTACAAACGGCTAGTGATAGTGCCAGACTACTACAAACGGCTAGTGATAGTGCCAGACTACTACAAACGGCTAGTGATAGTGCCAGACTACTACAAACGGCTAGTGATAGTGCCAGACTACTACAAACGGCTAGTGATAATGTCAGACTACTACAAATGGCTAGTGATAATGTCAGACTACTACAAATGGCTAGTGATAATGTCAGACTACTACACTGGTTGGATTCAAACAACCACACGCACGGCAAAGACATTCCGAAGATGCACATTCATGTAGGAAAGATTTAGCAATATAGTACGTATGTTTCGGTTATTGGTCTATTATTGGGAACTACAAAATCAGTGGCTGGTAAATATTTAGTGGATGAAAGGGTGTTCTTGTTTGAGGGCCTGCTTTTTCCTTAAGGGATGGTTCTTTCATAGCGGTTAAATTTCACAACCACACGTTTAAGTAGCTATCAAAATGGTAAAACAGTTGGGACTCATATATATATATATATATATATATATATATATTTCTACTGACGCTTATCCTAACCCTAAAACATAACCACTAACTTTAACACAAATTCTAATCTTAAATCTATCACACACATACGAATGGCATTATTAATTTTTAACAATGTAGTCACCAACAGGAAATGGATAAGGCAAATTCACAACGCTACTCTAAATGCTTATGTTTTTAATAACAGTACTACGTTTTTACTACTTTTTACAACGTTTGTTTTTTTTGTCTCAGGAGCCATTTAAGTAACCATATTGCTTGGCAGCCTCAATGCCCTGGCAAATATTAAAACCCTTTAGGCCAAGGGGCCCTAAAACAATGTCTTCCCTGAGTCATGGTACAGCCTGGCACATCATGGCACATCATGGCACATCATGGCACATCATGGCACATCATGGCACATCATGGCACATCATGGCACATCATGGCACATGGTGTCTGGGATAAAAACAACATAGGGGTGACAAGGGAGAGGAGAACAGGATAAAGCAAAGAGGAAAAGAAAATAGTTAGAGAGAGGATAGAGGAGAGGAAGAGGATGTTGGAAATTAGAGAGGGAGAGAGGATGGAGGAGAGGGTGTTGGAGATAGGAGAAAGGAGGGGGGGAATTGGTAAGAGGAGAGAGTAAGGTCAGTTTGAAAGAGGAGAGGATGTTGGAGATAGAGGGACAGGATGTTGGTGAGTGGGGAGGGATTTGGTAAGAGGAGGTGGAGAGGATTATGAGAAGAGAGCGTAAGGTCAGTTTGCTGGTTTCAAGTCTCAATCCCTCCATACTCTATAGTCTAAACTAAAGAGCTGTGTCTATTTCTGCATATCCATCTGTATGGTCTCATTCACCCAATGTCTCAACCTTGGTATCTTTGTAACTTTGCACAATGCTAATCATATAACGTCAGTCTAATCAAATAACGTCAGTCTAATCATTTCAAGTCAGTCTCATCATTTCAAGTCAGTCTCATCATTTCAAGTCAGTCTCATCATTTCAAGTCAGTCTCATCATTTCAATTCAGTCTCATCATTTCAAGTCAGTCTCATCATTTCAAGTCAGTCTCATCATTTCAAGTCAGTCTAATCATTTCAAGTCAGTCTAATCATTTCAAATTAGTCTAATGAGTTTCCCTTTCTTTTGATTTATTTTCTTCCCGATTGTTCTTAAAGAGCCACTCTAGTCACATAATGACCCATCTAAAAAGACCCATCTTGCAACCAAATCATTGGTTTAAACCAGGTGAGATCACTGGTGAGAACAGTGTGTGTGTGTGTGTGTGAGACCCAAGTGCACCAGCCACAAACACCCGTTTAATTAATAATTCCCTACTATGAGTCAAAGACCGACACGTGTTCTCTGATGCACCTCTCACCAAGCTACTTATCACACTCAGCTCAGATGAATATTACGGTACACAGAAAGCTATAGTCCAGGAGTACCTTCTCTTGTCCTTACCCAGTGGCCACCCTTATTCTACCTCCACTACCACACCCTTGTTTCCCCAACCTATATCCTTACCCCACCCATTCTCATCCACCTTCATGTGAAGAACCTAGCTGACATCCACCCACCCGTCTCCCAGGTTAAATGTTGGGAGGTGAAGTACCTAGTTGAAACATCCCATCGCTCCTGCCAAGCTGGGCAGCAAGGTGCATCTGTGTGGGAGGGGTGAAAGAGGGAGAGGGAGGAGGGAAGAGTGATAGACAGAGGAAGAGAGAGACAGATGGGGGGAGGGCAGGTCAGGGGTAAGGGTAGGGGGTAAAATAGCAGTTAATAGAACAGCCAACATTCATTAACCCTTCAACGGTGAGGTAATTCATCAGACTAATTGATTGGTGATGTTTCTATCCCTCCATCGGCCACAGTGGGATAACGTAGACTAGCACAACCCTGATTTCTCTGGACAGCTTTAACACTAGGAGACACAGGCGTGCGAGTTGACATAGCGAATCACCCAGATACACATGCAGAGACAGAGGTAACATAGAGAATCAGACAGATACACATGCAGAGACAGAAATAACATGGCAAATCAGGCAGATACACATGCAGAGACAGAAAACATAGCGAACCAGACAGGTACACATGCAGAGACAACACAGCGAATAAGACAGGTACACATGCAGAGACAACATAGCGAATCAGTGAGACGGGCAAATATAGAAAGGGGTCTTGTGTTGGTGCGGCGAGCCAGAGGCATGGAAACCATGGATTCCATGGATGTCAGTGACATGAAGGGTTCATCACATGGGCCAGAAAGACAGACAGAGCGAGAGAGACAGAGAGTCCAGGAGATATTGAGACACAGATACACCTGCCTGCTCTTTTGATGCCCCCTAACTTCTACACTGGCATCTGTTTAGCATTAGATAGATAGTTCAGTGTTCCTAGAGGAATGACAAACAAGCATTGAGTAAAGCCTAGTTAATGAGATGTCAGTAAGAGGCCAATAACCACACACAGTTATGAATTCTGACATTGTAGAGAAATTGAAAACTAAACATGGAACTTCCAAATAAATGAAAACATAACAGAAGCACCTAGAATAACCCCTTTCCTTCCAGCCCACCCAGATATAGTCCCATGACTAAAAAGGAAGAACTAAAATACAACTTCTTCATAAACAAAGCACACACGCCCTGATGTTTAGCATGTGTAGAGTCAGTTGGGAGAGAAGTAAAAGAAACAGAGAAAATGAAGGACAGAAATAGAAAGAGAGAAACCGAACAAGGAGGAACAGAGACTACTGTTTTGAGGGAAACATAAGAAGCAGGGACTGTTTGAAGAGAATTTCACAACAACCTGCTGAGAAGGATCATTGATCTAAAACAACTGCCTCTACACGACTCAATCTGCTATGACCTGGTAACAACGGGATGTCATAATCTACTCAATGAAAGCCATTTTTTTAGACACTGTGTTGTTGAGATTTTGGGTATTTTCCTGTTTATTCGGAAAGTAGACACAATTATAGAAACTATTTTTATACTAAAAAATAAATACATAAAACTATGTACAACCAAAGCTGGGTAGTTAGCCCTCCAAAATGATACAAAGCTGACTGAAGTACGACCACATTCCTGCAGATTTAATTGAAAAACACAGATCTCTGAAAGAATCTGACCGGTAGAAACAACAGGGTTTTGGACATTTCTCTTGTACAATGGGCCTGTCTGCCTTAAAGAGCATCTTCCAAGAGTTATGTATGAGAGCTCTATGCTTCTTTCCATCTCCATCACCATTCTCCCAAGTATACTTGACTGCAGGTTATGCTGACTTTACTCAAGACCTCCTTAAGTTGGTTGTGGCCATTGCAGCAGCCTATATGGGAAAGAAAATGTCACAAAACAAGCACAACCTAATCCATCTCAGTCACGACAGACAGGCATTTGGTATCCTTGATAATCGCCTACTTCCCCTTGGAGAGTTTTCTTGGTCAGCTGAAGAGAATGATTCGGAAACCCAACAAGCCTTTAGAAGTCATATGGTTAGAAAGAGAAACTGGGAGAAACACAGTCAGAAGCAAAACAAGAGCTACAAAAAGAGCATAATCATGGTCTAGTTCCAAATGGTCTTATGGTTTCTTGTGAACAGGTCTACAGACAACAACTAGATCCAGTTGAGGAGCATGTAGGTTGCTCTGTTGGAGAACCTTATGGTGGAAGAACATGGAGATTGAAGTGTACAAAACATTCAGGAGCAAAAGAGAGCTTTTTTTACCCCCTGCTATCCTCCAAGCATGACATTTGAAGAATCTCCTCTAGATTGAAGAATTAACTTCTTTATACTCAATCTACAAATATTTTTTGAAAGTTTGTTCTACTCCCATGCAAAAAGAGCTTTGCTGGGATTGAATGCTGTGTGTTTTTTGCTATACCTTTACCATGTTCTCAGTGGTTTCGTTCCCAAATGATTGAGAAATGAATTTCATTGGACATAATGTACATTTAAATGTATACTACATTCATAAAATACAGCATTTTATTTGCACACATTTTTATAGCATCATCAGGACCCGGTTTACCGACCAATTTAAAACCCTGTGCTGACGCTAGGTGGTACCCGCTAATGAGAAATGCAATTTACTGAATGCAATAAAGGTAATAACATTCCATAAAGGTAATAACATTCTTATTTAGTGGATTTACAACAAAGTATTGCACTCCTCCGTTTGCCAACAGGTTCCATTTGGTTCCACACATTACTGGGTTGAGCTGCTTACCAATCTAAAGGTAACAGCATCTCTACATGATCAAGCTATTTTACATCTTTCTTTTTTTTAATGCACCAGTCTTTTCACAAGTCTCTCCTTTCTCCATTGTTGGTCATGTCTGGATATCTTAAATCCGCCTTGAGATACTAAACCCCCGCAGTAGATTTGATGTAATTAGTTCTGATTATTTGCGGTTTACAACAGTGCAGTGGCCAACCTGCCTGCATTCCAGTCAGGTTGAACATAATGAATCACTGTAGTGTAATTTGTACCATACATATTCTTTCAATTCTGTTTCATGCTTAAAGCCAAGTATACATATCAGAAATCTATGTCAAAATTTGCAGGATTTAGAGAAGCTACCAATACAGTTGGTTTGAAGTTCTTAAGACAATTCAACAGTTCAGTGTATCCTAATTCCCTGGCTTTTGTGTACGCTTTAAGAAAAAGTTTCAAGTCAGTCTTTTTCCTTACTGGATCCTACCGCTCGCCAGTCTGACGGTAAATAGAATATATCATGTACCCTTGTTCCAAATGAGACTTCCATTTACTAATGAATGGGTTTACAATTAGTTTTTTGACATAACTTGCACCATGCGATGTTATTAGATTGCCACAAGTGGATACTTTAGCACCAGAGGGAATTGCAGAGGAACTGAGTTGTGTAACCCACTTACTGCAGCTGACCAAAGGGACACATTTGGGACAGGGCTCTGCCAGAGGACATTCTGCTTCCTCAGAAAGACCGGCTAATGCTGGAAGACCTTGAACATCAGCTTGCTCAAGATGTTGAGCTTACAGAGAAACTGGTAATTAGCAAAAAAAACATAAGCTATGAAGCAAACTACATACAGTAAACTAAAGCATGGTGAATAAGGATGAGTACAACCCCAAAAACACCGTGAAGCATGGAGGTGGAAACATCATTCTTTGGGGATGCTTTTCTGCAAAGGGGACAGGACGACTGCACCGCATTGAGGGGAGGATGGATGGGGCCATGTATCGCGAGATCGTGGCCAACAACCTCCTTCTCTCAGTAAGAGAATTGAAGATGGGTCGTGGCTTCCAGCATGACAACGACCCAAACTACACAGCCAGGGCAACTAAGGAGTGGCTCCGCAAGAAGCATCTCAAGGTCCTGGAGTGGCCTAGCCAGTCTCCAGACCTGAACCGAATAGAAAATCTAGGGAGGGAGCTGAAAGTCTGTATTGCCCCAAAACCTGAATGATCTGGAGAAGGTCTGTATGGAGGAGTGGGCCAAAATCCCTCCTGCAGTGTGTGCAAACCTGATCAAGAACTACAGGAAACGAATGATCTCTGTAATTGCAAACAAAGGTTTCTGTACCAAATATTAAGTTCTCCTTTTCTGATGTATCAAATACTTATGTCATGTAATAATATGCAAATTAGTTACTTAAAAATCATACAATGTGATTTTCTGGATTTTTACAGACCTCTACATGCTTTGTAAGTAGGAAAACCTGCAAAATCGGCAGTATATCAATTCCTTGTTTTCCCCACGGTATATGTATGCATGCATATTCAATATATATTTCACCGGCTATAATATATATATAAATATTGAAAACGTCACCATGGTTTTTAATTATTGATAAATTTCAGCTGTTGTCTTGGCTTTCCATGCCTTTTGGCACCTCCCTTTCTTCATGTGTTCAATACTTTTTCCCTGGTGTCATTTCACATTATTACACAGAATTACATTTCTGAGCTAATTCGTATGTATGGATTATTTGGGTTATTACCATCATCTGGTGAAAATGTCATGTCACACATTTAGTGACAAAAATGATGACGTGTTCAATACTGCTTTCACCTGCAGCATACACACACCAGCATTGTGAAAACCCTCTCCTCATAGGGTCATTTCCATTGGCAATAAATCCCTGTGGTCCTTTCCATTACAGATGAAAATGTTGATGTTGTCATTCATTAGTCGTCTCGGTAGGAGGGAAGCATTTAACCACAATAGACCCTACCTGTCCCTGACTCAGAGCCGGTGGATGACGCCCCAGGAAGGCCTGGTAAACCCTGTTAATACTCCACTGCTATGCAACCCCTCACAGTGAGCTTACCTCCTAATAAAGCATGGCGTGTTCAAACGGTGGATACACCTGCAACACAAGAGCTTAAATACTGAAGACAGTGTCTGCTGGTGGCATGCCCACACACACGGATATGGAAATACCAACTATACTATATTTAACAACTGTGGACAATAATGCATTCGAGTTAACGTAACGTCTCCGGGACCAAGTGGTTAGAGAAATTATTTGGAACGCTCAGACAGGCATGAAAAACCAGTTAGTATTCCTTTGAGCAAAGCACTTAACCCTAATTGATTTATGGACACTGCTGATAAATGCAGATCCTAGCCTGAGGTTGTCTCAGGGAAATGCCTTTTAAATCTTGTCATGTTATTTAATGTTTTTAATCATACATGTAATTTAGAACCACACTTGTATGTATGAAGTACCAAGAAACGTAGGGATGCATCCAATTGGAATTATGGTGTAATTATTAACAAATAATTTCAGTTCATTATTCGTTATTAAAGTAAGTATTTTATTAAAATGTAAATGTAACTACAGTTACTAAAAGACAACCGGTGAGTAAAGACAGGCCAACTTTGTGAAACAATAGTCAGGCTCCTTTTATTCATTACGAGGTGACTCGGGGGTCATTATGCATTTTCTCTGGCAGCAGGTTAATAACACAGCAGGCATTTTCCATCTAGCATTAAGGAACCTACAGCCCTGTGGATCCATTGTCTGGTAGTCTGATGTAAATCCTCTAAGCCAGACCCCCTCATGTTGGGTTCTTATTGCCTCAGTAATGTTAACTGCATTAACGTTTTTTCTGCTGCTTTATAAAATGACCAAACTGCCGAACAAAAGATGCAGTGGGTCCCCTGAAAGGCACAACGATAAGGTCACTGCCTTGTAGTTATTGTCAAATCCTGCTCACGACAAAGCCCAGTGGTCTTAGATGCAGCAATGAAGCAGGGCCTCATTTGGACATTCTGAAACTGGGGAGGGAAAAAAAAAAGTTTTATTGTTGCTAACAGCTTTTAAGAGTTACAGTAGTTCCTACGGGCTACGACTGCTTAATAATTAGGCTTATACCACCAGTTGTTATTATTATATAGTTGCGTTAGAAGAATTAGTCAAGGACTATTTCTCAGGACAGCCAGGGGTTTAGTTAATAGTTCATGGCCATCAGGACATGTCTCTTGGTATGAGTGTAGAGTGGTAAACAAATGAAAGAAGGAAAGATAAGAGGAAAAAAGCAGAAGGTAACCGATAGGACAATCTGAGTGAGATGGTTGTCCACTAACAGAGTTTGCACAGCCACTACCCAACTGACAACCCCCTAACGTCTATGAAACCACACATTGAAACAGAAAGAGGTCCCTAAGCCTATAGGATGCCTGCCTGTCTGTAAGGGCTGGATCAATTCTAATTTAATACAATTATGAACAATAACCATGAAGTTAAACATTGATAAGCAATAAATAGTTTGCATCAAGATCACTGCTGCGCTGGACTAGACTCTAGTTTTAAATATGGTTTGGTCTACCTAATGCTTTCTGTACACATTACCAGATCTACCACACCTGTAGGCTGTATAGAAATAAGTGAACAAAATGTTAATGATTCAGTCAATTGTTAAGTCTCCGTCAGCTGAAGACATGGCAGAAGTACTTCATTCAAACATCTTCAGTCCAACAGCTAGGGTCAATAAGATCATGTAATTTAACCGTCAATCTGCATGTTTGTGTGCACATGAAAGCCTTGAGGGCGGATATTAGTATGGATATCTGGGTGTATTAATATAAGTGTGAAAACAATGTCTCACAGCATTTACATGCACAGCCTGTTGTTAAGTAATAAACCCAAAGGAGTGGTCATAACTCTACAAATATGATTCTGGTTCTGGGAGGCCAAAAGAGTGGTCATTACTCTACAAACATGATTAAAATCATAAGGCTAATGATCAAATAGTTAAGCATGAATCTGTTGTAGTGCTAGGCAAAATAAAAAATAACTTTTGGGTCCTTTGAAAAGACTGATATTACTTTTGGCAACTCCACAAAGTATAAAAATAAATAAAGTAAAAGGTTTTAAATTACGCTCAAAATGTACCTTTTAAATTTGAAGCAATGTCTATCAAAACAGTTTTAAACTGACTGGAATAAATAATATTTTATATAGAATATTTAACTATATTTAAACCGGAGGAAATGCTTCAGAAAGTTATTGTTAAGTTTCAGAAAACAAAGTATTATCTTCGCTTTAGAAAAAAAATATATTATCTTTCCCCCAGTCTGATTCACTGCCTAACCGATTTCTGTGGGGCACTGAAGACACAACTTTTTTAATCTAATCTCTCTGGAAGGGGTTGATAACATTTGCAGTAAAAACTGTTAAAAAGTAATATTTAAGACGTATACAAACAAATACAGACACCACTATTTATTCAGATGAACCAGTCCAAAGAAATGAGTCCAAAGTGGTTTGCTGGAGTTTCTCCCTGGACCCATTTTTAAAAGAGGCGAACACACATGGCGTTTCAACAACTAGTGCTTCAACACTGTATTGTTGTATTTAACATAGAATATAGGTGAAGCTATCATCATAATAAATAGAAAATGGTGGTCATCCAATGCCCAGCCAATGAATTCATAGCTCAAATCATTTTTTGTTTTCATTTGCTTCATGGTGGAAGGGCCAACGATGGTGCAGTCTTAAAGTGTTTAGTCAGCTCCTGTACCCTACCAAGTCAAGTGCATCAAGCAGTAGTGAGAGTCAGGTTATTGAGTGATTAAGCTTTTAAACTCATTAGGCCAACTATACCCTGTTCTTTTTTGAACTCTGTGGTACTGTTTAAAAAGGATGCTGAAGCTGACTAGCCCCTATGCTGGAATGTCATACAGGGAAACAGAACATGCAGGTTATTTTCGGTGATCAAACACTGAGCCACAAAAGCCTGTCGCTGCAAACACTTCCTCCCTCTCTTTTCATAATTTCCCCTACTCTCTATCTGAAGTGACCCAGCACAGCAGCGTAATCTCAGTCACATGGTACCTTTGGAAGCCAAAAACACCTAAATCGACTTCCTACTCACCATAGTAATAATAATGAATAAAGGTAGGCTTAAAGCTTAATAGCTTAATCCCAAATAAATCACATAGATGGAAACATTAAGACATTTTGTAAAAAATAAAGAATGTGATTTATATAATAGCCAAAACATGACTTGACACCTTGATGTTGTAGAGTATGAAGCCAGTGAGAAAAATTTATTTGATGAAGGAAATAATTCTTTTGCAAAAAAAAAGACTTTCAAGTGCCAAAATAACTAAATAAAAAAGCAAGACAGTGCATTCTGCAGCTGGCGCATTCACTTTGCCACTCAACAGTGTTGGTGGCTTTGGACTCCTCATGTGGGTTCACGCATGTGATGCTAGCATATAACTATGCATTCCTCTAAGCCTGTTTCTATGACAACAAAATCAGAAAGCCATAAAGCTCAGCCTGGATAAATAGATAAAGAAATAAAACCACTCTAGGATAACACAAAGTAAAGGACCCATTGTAGTCTTCAAGGGACGGTCTTCCACAACTTTGGTCCTACCCTGAACCAACAGAGATATTATGGCACAGACAGACAGCTTTCCTGGTCCTGTAGACTGAACTGTCCACTAGCAAAGGGGATACAAGGGGGAGAGGGGGGTATAGGCAAACATGCAGATCCATTCATTATTCCACTGTGGATCTTAGTCGTACCATTACACGATGTCCTCAGGTTAGGCACATCAATGTCTAGACAGGTGTCGTTCTCAATCCTGGTCATTATTAATTATTATTGTTTGTTTATGTACAGATAGAATTATTGCTGCCCTGTTACTACATAGCAGATTCAAGTCTTAAACTAATCAACTTTGATCATTTGAACCAAATCCAAAGGCCAAAACTAAAATGTGCAGTTTGGTTCCTAGGACCAGGTTTGAGAACCACTGTCTGGTCCTTCTGCACCCTCCCGTTTGCTATTGGTCCATCCACGAATGGTTGCTAATTCCCTATCCGTCTCCTAAACTATAGCATAATATTCCTCATCAGGACCCTGATGTACATAAGGTTGTGCACCGTAAACAACTGGGTCCTCGAGTAAAGACTCACCTGTCCTGGGGAAGGAAAATCGGTAAGACCCGTTTCCCTTCAGGGTTATGGTAGAGTCCCCGTGGCAGTCGCGTTGAAGTTAGAGCTGATTAGCGGTGATATAGCCAAAGGTAAACCCGAACAAGGACCTTCAAACGAAAGCGAAAGAAGCGATGGTTGTGTATAGGTACAGTTATTAGTTAAAAAAATAAGTATTCTAGTCTACTGCGCAATAACACGTGGATGTCAGATAGCAATATCTAGCTATTTAGCTACAATGATTTTGTCTGACATAAACGTACAGAGACACGGGGTTGACTACAGAGGAAGTAGCGCATGCTCAGATATAGGCTCGCGACGTCAAGCACTTCCTCTGTTCCCTCCTTCAGAACCGCCCTTCGTCGAATTCAGCCAACCGGAAGGTTCTGTAACTTTGACGCAATTCGCAATTTCATTCGTTGTGTTCTTTGGCACGCGGTACCGTAATCATTCCGTCTCGCTCGCTTTATCAGCGTACTTGTAAGCTTATCTGTGCTGTATTTTTTTAAGAAAAAAATGGCGTCTTCCCCTTTGTTGGTAGGTGTATATTTGCGGAGATTTATACTCCCATCTAGTGGTTTTCTAAGCAGATAGCGGATGTGTTATTTAATTGACCTACTTGCTATTTACAATGTCGCTAGCTGTGCTTCACCAGGAGTCAGGATGCATTCTCCAAAAACATGATATTAGGCTTGCTTCTCAGATGGATAACCTAAATACTGAAACACTCAATACGGCTAAATATTTTGTTGACATCGACACCTGCGTGCTATATTTTTGAAAGTGGCCTTGACGGACAAAATACCATAGTTCACAAAAGTTAAATTCCTCTACTGCTTCAGAACATTTTCTGTGTTGTGTTTGTTGATCTGTTTACGCAGAACATCTAGAAGATTCCATGCCAACTCCTTGTCACCCATTGTAATGTCAAGTTGGTAGCCTCCTGTGTTAGTGATGCGGGTTTAGGCCTACTGACATCACGTGTGCATTGATTTTTAACATATACATTAAGTCTAAAGTGTATTTATGTCTTATCTAAAACGTAATTGGACCTTCTGGTGTTCGGATCTTTGTATTGTACGGTGGTATTTTTTAGGTGTTGGATTTGGCTTTGTATTCTAAGATAAAATCATGTTCTATAAATTTATGTGGGCTGGTTTTGGAGTAGGCTTCTGACGGATTGAATATTGAGCAGGTCTATCATTATTGCAAAAGATCATAAAATATTAATAATGACAAACTGAACAAAAACCTTTATTTTTGCCTGTAGTACCTGGCGTTAGGAAATAAGAGATTGTAGTTCAGCAAAACCTAATATTGATATTCTAGTTACTTAATGTATCATTAATGTAATAGGTACTTTACAATCAATATTTTGTAAACAAATGAGATAAGAAATATAAGAAATGACAGTGCTGTCATCAGTACAAGCTTGTGCTAAGACCTCAGATAATGACATCATAGATCACCCAAATGGCACCTATTCCCTGGTATAGTGCACTACTTTTGACCAGCGCCATGACACAGTATTCCCTTTATAGTGCACTACTTTAGACCAGAGCCATGGCACAGTATGCCCTTTATAGTGCACTACTTTAGACCAGAACCAGGGCACAGTATTCCTGTTATCCTGCACTACGTTTGACCAGAGCCATGGCACAGTATACCCTTTGTAGTGCACTACTTTTAACCAGAGACCCGGCAAAGTTTTCAATTTATAGTACACTCCTTCTAAACAAGGCCATGGCACAGTATACCCTTTATAGTGCACCACAAATGTCTGCATTTGAAAGGCAGACATGAATGAAATAAAAACTAAAGAGGAATTAAGAAGTGAGATGAAGCCATAGACGTATACTCTGTATTCTTTAAGGGTGGCTTTACAACACGTCAGCATCCACCTCATTACCAAACACATTATAAGGTGACACACACATTCTGTACATCTTCATCATGCTGGTCAGTTGGTGACAGAGCAAACCCAGATCAACTGTACATCTCATGCAGGTCCATTGGACAGAACCACCTAGACTCTATATCTCATGTCATATGCTACCATGGGAGGACGAACCCACTGACTGTAGGGGTACCTTAACTGACTTGAAATCACACTTTCCAGCGAACTGAATTTTTGTTTTAGTGGACACAGATTGTCTGGACTGTACCTTAATGCCTGCTCATAGTGCAGTACAGCACAACACTTGGCTTTATGTTCATATATTACAGCATCACTGTTTTTACATATCTACATTGCCACATGGATTTCCTTTAGTGGTCCACAGTGGATATCTCCATTTACAGTGCATTATCTTCTGGTGCATATTGTACAATATGAATGATTATTTGTACAAGCAAATCACACATCACATCTGACAAATGGTTTGTTTTGTGGGGTTTGGTTCCTGTGTCACTACTATCAGTCTGACCTTTTGTATTCTAAATAAAGTTACTGAAAAACTCTTGTTGTTTGTCCACAGATATCCTTCCCTAGTGAGTCTTTGCTAGGTGTGGGGGGTTGTATGTGATCTACTATTTCTGTGTTTTTAAGTGTGTTTAGTTTCTACTGTATAATCAAGGCCTTTAATATTTTTTGCTATAAAGCTGATCTTCATGGAAACGGACTGAATTACTCATATTGTGTGGTAAGGTCCCAATCAAAAGGTCAGCAAAATTGTGATTCATTTATTTATCTATTTCTTGTCTGTCTCAATAATTTGGACCATTGGTCTTTTGGGTTCATTAAAGATGCGGAATACTAGAAGGGTTTCGGATAAGCATTGTTATGTAGTTTGGTCCTTCTATTTTCTTTGGAAGGCTAAGAAGTTGTAAGCAGATCAACTCTTCCCTTTTTAGTTATCTATTTGTCCACCTTAGTCCAGAAGCAGTGGCAGGTTGAGAATAGTGCTGTCTAAAGTCCAGATGCAGTGGCAGGTTGAGATTTGTGTTTTCTTTAGCCCAGAGGCAGTGGCAGGGTGAGACTAAAGTCATCTTTAGTCCAGAAGCAGTTGCAGATTGAGAAAAGTGTTCCCTGTATTCCAGAAGCAGTAGCATTTTGAGGCTAGTGTTCTCTTTATTCCAAAGGCTGTGGCAGGTTGAGAATAGTGTCCTCTTAAGTCCAGAAGCAGTTGCAGATTGAGACTAGTGCTCCCTGTATTCCAGAAGCAGTGGCAGGTTGAGACTAATATTCTCATTATTCCAAAAGCATTGGCAGATTGAGACTAGTGTTCTCTCTATTCCAGAAGCAGTGGCAGGTTGAGACTAGTGTTCACTTTATTCCGAAAGCAGTGGCAGGTTGAGACTAGTGTTCTCTTTATTCCAGAAGCAGAGGCATGTTGAGACTTGTGTTCTCTTTATTCCAAAGGCAGTGGCATGTTGAGACTAGTGTATAAGTAAAGGACCACTGCTAGTTTCTAAACATGTACAAATATGTGTGTGTGTGTTTTGAATGCCTGCAAGCATGTGTGTAAAATGGTGGTAACAGGCTTTTTGTACAGACAGAACGACAGGATCAAACGTTGGGGAAAAAACTGAACATTCTGCAGGGTTCTAAATCACATTCTCAAAGAGCTGCATGGAGTTCATAATGTTCTCGTCCTGGAAGATGAAAAGAACAGAAAGTTAAGCAAAAGTTGGATTATTGGTCCACTGACACAGAAATAAGGGCAACATATAAAACGGGTGAACATAAGATATTTAAAACACCATTATAAAACCTGAAGAAAACAACTGTTTAATAGTATTGTAATATAACTGATAACAACCGTAATAACTCCATTCAATGTAACTGGAATTTTAATTTTTTTATTTGCAAAACAAATAGTACAATTTTGGTATAATTCCATGTAGTATTTAACATGTTTATCTTAAACCTACTTAATTATGCCCCCATATCCACAATGTACATGTGTTAAGCAATTATAATATTATGGCTTTGTAGTAAGATAAATCATCTACAATCTTTTTGGTTTTGTCAGGAGTGACATAATAACACTATTATGTATTAAGCAGAAATAGGAAGAATTCAGCAGCAGATTAGAAAGTAATTAATAAAAGTTAGATGAGCTGCAACTAACGATTTCAGTAAAAGAAGCTTATCGATCTTTAGAAGCTTCTGGTTCTTTTGTAAAAGATTGCAGAGCAAAAATGAATCTCGTAAATTTAAACAATACAACTTGATATATAAATGCATATGTTCATGTCTATGTATTTCAAGAAACGTTAATTTAGACTTTCATTTTAGACTTTGTTTAATTTGAAAAATGTGACTGGTTCCATGAAGGTGTCATGAATTCCAGTAGTGCCATCTAAATCATTCATTACTCAAAATGGGAGCTAGCATACGGATTGTCCTGCTGCGGCTGATAGTACCTTCTGACACGTCTCGATGAACTCCTCAATAGTTACCACTCCATCTCTGTTCCTGTCCATCTTCTGTAGGACGAAGGGAGCAAGAGAAACAGAAGCGGGGTGACGGAAGAGAGAGCCGGTTGGTTCAGTTAAAGGTGTGTGCGTTTGTGTGTGTTTGTTAACGCCACGACATACCTGGAAAAACTTCTCCACGTGTTCAGACGGTGCATCGTCACGTACACTGGGGTAGGTATATCTGCCCATCATGTCATAAATGGACTTCATAATAGCCAGCATCTCCTGAGGAGAGAATGTTAAGCCTGGTGTAGGAGATATATTTACAGTAACATTGTGCCTGTTAAGACGAGTGACACCAGTATAAGAAAAGTAGGAATATATGTATACATGTATGCATGAAGTAAGTCTCTCAGTATCAGAGCGTACACTTAATAACCAAAATGTAATAGGTTCTATAGTGGCAAACACATTTTACCTCTTTAAGTATATGAGGTTTGGCATTGTACCTCTTTAAATATATTATGTTTTGCATGGTACCTCTTTCAATATATGATGTTTTGCATTGTACATCTTTAAATGTAGGATGTATTGCATTGTACCTCTTTAGTGATGTAACCGTCCTTGTTTATGTCATACAGGTTGAAGGCCCAATTGAGTTTTTCTGTGACTGACCCCCTCAGGAGAACAGAAAGGCCAATCACAAAGTCCTCAAAACGAATGGAGCCATTTCTTTCCATATCAAAGGCATTGAACAGGAAATGGGCATAGGTCGTGGCATCTGTAGCAGGAGAGGATCAAGGGAAGAGTGTTTTCAGTGTAAGGTCATTAAAACCCTATCCATCAGAAAATACTGTTTGTCTGTCAAAGGATCTATTATTACTACAATCCTGGCCAAATAAACTAACTTCAATGGAGACACACTACTTTGCACTTTGCTCTCACCTCCTTGGGGAAAGAACTGAGAATAGATGGTCTTGAACGTCTCTTCATCAACCAAACCACTGGGACACTCCTGCCAGAGACAGGGAGGGGTGTACATGGAAAGTAGCCATATGTGTAATATTCATATTAATAGTAGTTTCAGTTTATCTACACACTATGTACTATCACGTGTATTCTACATTCTACTGTACTACTTTCCCATTCTGGTTCTACAGCCTTGCCACCCCAAGCTGTGGACCATGGTGTTACATGTTGCTTGTTAATGCTAAAGGATAAGACCTCTGGACCAGTGTTATGTCGAACCCATCCTCTCGTCTCCACTACATACGTTCTTGAAGCCCCTGTATAGGGACTGGAGCTCTTTCTTGGTGAATTTGGTCTGAACCTGCAGCTGGTCCAAGCCTTCTGGCTGGTGACGAACCGTAGACAGCTCCAAATCACTGTCACTACTGTCTGTACAGAAAAAAGAGGTTTGAGAGAAGGGAAGAGAAGAAGTGATACGAGAAAAAAAGACAAAAAAGGAGAGCGGAAAGGGAGGCGAGATAAAGTAGAAACAGAGGGATAGGGAGAAAGAGAGATAAAGGGATTTGGCAGGGGTGAGTTCATTCCAGACAGGGTGAGAGAAGAGTGTGAGTGAAAACACATTTAAGGGATGGAATGAGGGGAAGATGGAGAAAGAGTTAGCAAAAAAGTGCGAGATAGAAAAAGAGTTGACTCAGAAATAGAGGGAAAGTACTTTCTTTTATAGTGTGATCTTGGCAAACAAACCTAATAATCTGTTAGTGTTCAGTGATTAGATTTAGGTAAACATGTTCCAAATTACTAATAGTTATACATTGAATAAAAGCCTTAAAATGTAATTAAAATGTCAGTCTAACACTTGAATCTCAGTGAATGACTGAAACAAGTGTTTGTGTTGCATTCATGTAAAACCCTGATGCACATTTTTTGAAGAAAACATTATGAGACAGTTGAAGAATCAAAATAACATGCTAGATTTGTACAAATGTTTCCACCGTTTCCATCACCAATCAAGCTTTTTGACCTTCCACATGTCCGCATGTATTCCCCATTAAAATGGACCAATAAAGTCCACATACTGAATAACAATGTGTATCTAACCTACTAATTTAAACACATTAAGAGAAAGCACTAGGAAAAATAATAACAAGAAGTTGCCCATAAGGGGATTTCTATATATTTTTTACTGTTTCCATACTCACCATCTTCAAACACACAAAACAGTGTAATAAATATAGATAGAAATATAAGGAGATCAATGTAAAGACAGTAAATGAAGTCAAGGGTAGTAGCCAGTGAGAAAAGAGAGGGGGAAAAAAGAACATGGTCTCGTTAGATCACGATATGCTCAGATATAATCCTCATATGTGCCATTTTCCCTCCATCAACCTCTCACCTCCCATATCCTCCCCTCTGTCCCTCCATCCATCCATCAAGCCCGTCTGCCCCTCCATCCAGCCCGTCTGTCCCTCCATCCAACCCGTCTGCCCCTCCATCCAACCCGTCTGCCCCTCCATCCAACCCGTCTGCCCCTCCATCCAACCCGTCTGCCCCTCCATCCAACCCGTCTGCCCCTCCATTCAACCTTTCTCTCCCTGTTCTCCTCTCGCTCCCTGCTGGTTCCCTGTTGCCCTTCAACCCCCTCTCTCTCACCAGTCTCAGTGATGTCGATGAGTCCCAGCAGGTGCATCAGTTTGAGAAACATCAGGACCAGGCAGACGATGCCCACCGTCTGCAGCCCTTCTGACTCCCACCTCACACTCATCTGCCCTTCTTCCTCCGTCTTTACGTCTTTCTGTTCCCCCAGCGTAAACCCTCTGTCTTTCTGTTCCCCCAGCGTAAACCCTCTGTCTTTCTGTTTTCACTTCCTCTCTGTTGTCCCTCTCTCTGTGAAAGACCATCTGTCTTTCAAGCTAAAGAGAGATATTGCTTTCTTTTGGGATATTATACAGTTCCATAGAAGTGTACAGTTCTATAAAGAATAGTCCCAAGTACAAGAGATTTTCAGTTAAAACCATGTAAAGCAATTGTACCAGTTTGACACTCAATGATATCGTAACGGACTTAAAACAGCCCGTAAAAGAAATTGGAAACAAAAGGGAACAAATATGATTCTTCTTTCCATAATAATTCCAATTCTGTTTTCCTAAAACATTATTCCAAATGTTTACTTATTGTTCCATCCTTTAACTCCCCGGTCCTGGTGCAGCCAGGTGACAGGTTACTGTATCATCCCACAGAATCACAACTCTGATAAGCCAACAGACATCCGTCACTTAACCACGAAAACAGACTCTTTCATCTCTCCTTCCTTCCTTCCTTGGCCACCCCTCTTTTTCTCCTTCTCTTAATCCCATTAACCTGTGAACTCCTGTCAAAACTTCCCACAATTACAGATGGTTTCTGCAAACGCATTTCTCAGTTAAATAATCAAGACAAATCAAGGGACAATCCTAGAGACAAAGGAATCCCACTGTGCCTCCAATCCAAGTCCGCATTCATTATAAATATGTTAGGATGTTTCCACAAAATGAATGCAAGGCTAGCTGCTGAGCTCAATTGTGTCCATGGAGACAGTGTAGGTAACCGCATTTCTACAGTCTAGTGGCCTCCTCTAACTATTCCCTTTTCCTCATCTTCTCTGATCTGACATAACAAGACAGGAAGAAGCTGATACCCAAACAGACAGCGGCCATCTTGCTTTCAACAACCCTAGATTGTCAGATCTGTTCTGTCAAAGCAGTGAAAAGACAAAGAAAATACAACGATTTGGTGAAATAACTCCCAGCCCAAGTGTCCTAAATCCCATATTCCCATAAGGCCCTGTGATCCAGTTCAAGTCTAATTGTTGTAGTCTCTCCAGAGTTCATTAACACCACTCTCAGGTGGCTAAGGATTCGCAGATAAGGAATCCTAAACAGCACCCTATTACATTAACAGTAACTACTTTTGATAGTGGCTATACTTTATAGTGAACAGGGTGCAATTTGGGAAGCATTTATCCAGACAGTCAGAAGGTGCAGATACACCACAGTAATTCCCCTTGGTTCCCTTGAGGCCTGTAACACTTGTCAGAAACTCATTGTGGTATTTTAACGTCCTCTTACAAGTGGTTTGTTACTCACACGCAAGTGTAGTGCACACGCCACACACACAAACAAACACGCACCGGGGCTGGACTCAATTATCTTTGTAATCTGGTTCTCTCGTTATATTCACTGGGATTTAAACCTATGTCTGACACACTCACTCACATATTAATAGAGGACTCCGTATGCATGGATACATAGGGTTACAGATAAAACCTTCTAACAGCTAGGCTGCCGATGACCATTGAATTAGAGTGAAGGAACATGGTTTGGGTTCCTGTAAATAAAGATACATGTAAAATAACACTGTTTGACCATCACATATGACTATTGACTAATTAGCACATGAATATGACTTCACATTATTTAATTCCTTAAGGTGTACATTCTTTATTTTGACATCCTATACATACTTAGGCTAGATTGTTTAGTTTGTTATCTAGTTTGTTTGTTATCTATTACATTACTTTCACGTTCAAAAAGTGAACACCTGGATCACAATATAGTTAACCAATAATTTTGTAATACAACCGTTTCTGGTAATTGTTTTAGGTTGACTTTAAATTGTGTTAGTTGACACATCAAATAGTGATATTTAACAAGCTAATGTTGACATGTAAATGGAATTAAATAGATGCCTCGCCCTAGAGATATGTAGGCCAGCGTTCTAAAGGCCAAATACGGTCAGCCTTTCAAAATACTAAATATTCGTATCCTACAGCAAGTTTGCTCTAAGGCTGTTCAGAAGTGTTGGGCTGCTATGAACACACGTTACGAGCCTTTCGACCACGCCCCGACACTCACCGCACTTCACACTTCTGGTCACGTAACTGCAGGTGTCGAAACAGTTTGTCACAAGACATCGAATTAAACGGGTTGAATGTCAGACACCTGATTGTCTCATGTTTCAAAAACCAGGTGAAAAACCAACAAATGAAAATGATTTGCGTCGTTTTGTGGCAAGTTAGCGTATTCGGTAGTTACCATACAGCCTATGTTATCTATGACCGTAAGTATTTGAATATACATCGCGACCTCTTCTGGACACGCTATTAGAAATATATGTAGCCTACTAAACCAGAGATAATTCGAGTGGTGGTTCAGTGGGTACCGCGCCGACTTCACTGGAGCTACAGGTGTTCCCATCCTGATGATCCTTTGTAGATTTTTGATATAAAACCAATATTTGTTGTTTTTAAATGATTCATTTTATTTAGTGCATCATATGACTCTGGATTCATCATCCAAAACATTAGAATGTGTTAATTTTGGCTGTTAGATGCTTCCATGCTCACTACTGTTCAGGCTGGTAACACACGAATGAATAGTGATCATTACTGTCCTCTGGTGGCAGTATCGAGGAAAGTGTAGGCAGAAGTCCAGAATATATTGATCAGTCTGAAACCGTTATAACATAAAAGGCCAGACTCATCTTACTGACGCCAACAGAGCATAAAATATAATACACAGCCCCACACATACAATAAATGAACCAAACCCAACCAAAATAGAGTACATAGTCCCACACATCTAAAAAAAGGTGGGTAAAAAAAATGTATGCTTAACATAAGCACCACTGACCGGAACTACTTGCACTTTAAATGAATTAGTAATGAGGGCTAATCATTGATATCAATCCTGGCACATTTAGATATTTAGATGTTTTTATATTTTTTGTCATTATACTCTGCTAAAATAATTTCATCACAGTACAACACCAAGTCAATTAAACTTCAGGGATGTCAATGTCCAGTTAGGAAGTATAAGCGATTGTGAATCAATGTCACTTGTTTTGGTGCAAATGAAACCGACAATAGGTGCACTGGAGAGGCAACAGCAAGACAACCCCCCAAAAGAGAATGGTTTTGCAGGTGGTGGCCTTGTCACTACTGGTAGCATGATGCGGTGCCTGCAGCCCATTCAGTTTGCACAGGTAGTCCAGCTTCTCTAGGATGGTGGAGCTGTACAGGTGTCTCCCAGTCTCATGAGCATGGTGGAGATACCAAGAGACAGGAACGCACAGGGCCGTAGAAGGGCATAAACCCAGGATCTGCTCCTTTGTGCGAGGACAAAACAGGTGGAGCACTGCCAGAGCCCTACAAAATGACCTCCAGAGGGTTACTGGTGTGTATGTTTCTGACAATACTATCAGAAACAAACTCCATGAGAAATGCAAACTGCCTGAAACATCAGGCTGTGTATTGCACAACCTCATATATACTAGATTCCAAGCATGAGCTGTTGTGGTCCTGTGGTCTGACCCAGTATCGCCAGTGTACATGTACACCTGCTATGTGGGTTCAAGTCTGACCTGCTCTGTTCTCTGTCTTTCCCACTTTCCTGTCCAATAAAGCAATCATGTCTCAAAAAAGATCTATACAAAACACACGTACAGTACACAGCCTCACAAATACCATAAATACACCAACACGAAGTGAGAGAGGGAGAAAAGTGGGAGAGAGGGTTCTACTGTAGGACACTACTGACAAGTGAGATAGAGGGTTCTACTGTAGGACACTACTGACAAGTGGGAGAGAGGGTTCTACTGTAGGATACTACTGACAAGTGAGATAGAGGGTTCTACTGTAGGACACTACTGACAAGTGGGAGAGAGGGTTCTACTGTAGGACACTACTAACAAGTGGGATAGAGGGTTCTACTGTAGGGCACTACTGAACTGGATAAAAGTAGATTTTTTTGTAGGACGCAAACAGTGGGAGAGAGGATTCTATTGTAGGACACAAACACTGGGAAAGTGGATTCTATTGTAGGATATGAACAGTGGGAAAGATGATTCTATTATAGGACATGAACGGTGGGAGAAAGGATTCTAGACGGCCTTTGCAACATGGCCAGTGTCCTTCATGGTCTGGGTGAAGGACTGCAAGCTCCATATTTAGGCAGTCTCAGATATAGTCAGTTCGATAATGCATGTATAATTAATGCTAGGTAATGCTAGACCTGGGTTTGAGCCTCTGGAGTTGTGACCACAAGAAGGAGATGAATGATAGAGGAGGGGAGAGAAGGATCCACTGTGTTAGGACTGAGAGGGAGAAGGAAGGAAGACATTAGAAATTGAGAGGGAGAAAATATTTTGTCGAGTTGGGGAATTGGAAGAGTGAGGTGAAACCGTTAAGAATGAGAGCATGTAATGATTCCTGGAAGATTCACCCATCTACAATTAACTTACAGTATCATATCTTCACGGTTCACCGTCAACATCTAAATTCTAGCCACAGGAGCACTAAATGTGTGAAATACCACAATTTACCAGATTCCTAGAAAGGAGGTAAATGGACAGTTTGGCACCACAGCGCCTCTCTAATGCTTATGATGCCTGTGTTAAGTAAAAAAAGAAACCCTTTAATCTGCAGTGTGGTTGGAGGCTTTCAAGTGCAATTGCTTTAGCACAGTGACTATAGGGCACTTTGTCTGGCCTTCAGCCTAAAAATTATTCAGGGAAAATTCTAGAATCTGATTGATGTTTCTTTACAGACCTACATTAGATCAACAACTCTACACTTTACCTTCAGCTTTTATATACCTAATCCCAAGATCCCACACTGCAAAGGCCCCACCCCAGATACTAGATATGAGGAATATATACTGCTACTATACACTGCACACGCTTTGCCACCAATAGACCAGAGACCGAAACGTAGACCAGGGACTGAAACGCGTTCAAGTAAATGCCACGTCTACCTTGGTGAGAATAGAAGAAAAAGATACAGACCACCATTCATTGATGCCTCTTAGCCCTTTCATTGGACTTCCACCCTCAGTAGCTGGAGCACCCATGGCTCTTACCTTCAAAGGAGGACATAGGCTCCAGGATGCCAAAGCCCTTGAGCACAGCCACAAACATGATGAAAACCACGCCCATGGCAAACAGCTCCATGCCCTGGATCTGAAAGCCCATGACCGTGAGAGGGCAGGGGGAGCTTGCCGAACGCAAGCCCACACACGAAGGCCTGGTGCAGGGGAGGGTCGGAGTGCAAGTTGGGAGATGCACACAGGTGCACGGTTAGTGATAGTGAAAGTCACTGTAGTTGAACAACGTAAGGAAGGTTATCTACAAGTCGGTCAACGATGATAGGTACTTGCTGCTTGGCTACGTTGATCAGCTTGCTCTAACATAAGGAGCTAATTATCAGGAGTGGCCAAAAATAAATCCATAAGAAATGTCAGAAACAACGTTGAAAGAAAATTCTTCAATTCGGATGTGTCTGAAAATAGAGGTTGAGTTAAATGACACTTATTTCTTTTTTTTGTGAGGAGCAGTCCAAAGTTAACACTCAAGTCATTCCTCAACAGTTCATATAAAAAAGACAGGCAATGATAGGTCTTCGGTATCCATTTGATATTCGGTTCATGATTCATGTGTCGTCAAACAGTAAATCTATGGATGAATCAGATGACTGACCAGCTGACTCAGGAAGGTGTGTAGAAAAACATCTGTGAGAGTGAAACTCTAGACCCCACTGTGATCAGCTCATCTTTCACAAAACTTAAAACAATAACTACCAAAAGATGTTGTATCCTCTCTTTAAATATTCAGGGAAATAAACATTATGCCAATGACCCCCAATAAAGGCTTGGCACATTTCTTAATTTTACAGCATGTCATAGTACGATATATGCATATATACATCACAGATATTTCTATTTGATTCCCGAATTATTCCTTCCTCTTCTGAGTAACAGTTGGTCCAGTCAAATCCGGTCCAGATCTGGTTGGAGTTTAAGCCAGGTTTGGCATGATTCACGTTTATCTGGTCCAGTTCAATGAATAAAGTTTAGGCCTAATCTGGCCCAGTATTTCCAGTCAGTTTAGTCCATGTAGAGACTAGAGTCCTGGAGGATTCAGTCTGTGGGGTAAGAAGGGTCTGGTGGACAGTCAACCTCCGCCCTTGGTACTAAGGGTCTTCGCCTCTCTCTCCCTTCCTCTCACTGTCTCCAGTTCTCTCCAACAGTACTGAGGGCTTTCAACTAGATCACCCCTCCCTCTTTTCGTCTCTCTCTCCCCTCTCTCCCACTGTCCCGTAAGAAAACCACAGATGATAAAGTTACAATGGGCAGTCCACTCCACCCCTCCTCTCTGTCCATATCGTCCTTGCTCCGTTCCTCTCCTCGCTCCATTCCTCTCCTCCTCTCCTTGCTCCATTTCACTCCTCCTCTCCGTGCTCCATTCCTCTCCTCTCCTTGCTCCATTCCTCTCCTCCTCTTCTTGCTCTGTCCATCTCATTTGTCTTCCCCTCTCTTTCCAGTCACTCTCCATCCCTGATATTCATTCCTTCACTCTCTCCAACCACAGGCTCAGTATCTTGTTCTGTAACTGCTTTTATTCGCCCCCCCCTTCATCAGTCCCCAATTACCTTTTCCCCTTTCATCTTCCCTTTCAAATGTAGTGCTTGGGGACCACGGCTGAAGTCACATTCCCAGACTGCCACAGAGAGAAGACTGGATATGTGGATCAAACACACAAAAATACACACACACCAACAAACACAGATCATATAGCGGACAGCTCCTCGTCCCATGAGCCACTCTCCTTTCCTCTAAGAGCCAAGAAAAACGGAAAGAAACGAGATTGAGGTAACAGTTCTACTGCAATGTTTCATTGACCACTCCTATACGTAAACACACAAGTAGACACACACATACAAACACACAGACCTAGGAAAAGGTGCGCAACACTAAGGATAGGGTAAAGTAGTTGATGAGTATGCACTTGCTAATACATTGAGTAGGATGGTGATTCAGACAGAGGGGGGTGTGTGTGTGTGTGAGCGAAAGTGAAGAGAGAGTGTAAGAGAGGAAAGAGTAGCAGCGCTAATGCATTGATGGAGACGGCAGGAAGAGCGAGAGGCCAGTGTGGGAGAGATCAATGAACCTGGGGGGGGAGTCTCTCCCCTCCTCCTGTCCTCTGGCCTTACCTCCTTCACAACACTAGATCCCTGATCCTCACATCCATACACTACAACCAGGGAAGCCTGCTCGGCAATCATGTATCTCGTGACTCAAAAGGGGTAACTGTGTATGTACACACACACATACATACATACACACATACACCCACAGACAGCAGATTCAGAGTAAGAGCTAAAGTATCAGGTGTGCATCTTTAGCTCCTCTGGACAGAGCCTCAGATAGCTGGAGGATTGATTCATGCTAGCTGTAATGGAGTCAGGGTCACACACACAAACAGACTAAAAGACACCGGTCAATATGGAGACATCTAAATACTGCTTTTAAACACTGTAGATCATCCAGCTGAACATGACTTCTTGAGTTGGGAGGGGGAAAGGGAATGAAGGCTAGACATAAAACAGGAGTATGGTACAGTTGAAAGCATAATAGAGGGTAGACAGAGAGTATGTTGTGTTGATGTACAGCATCTGAGCAAACAGCTCCCTGTACAGCTTTATGTGAGAGGGGTTCTCCTATTGGGGTCGTTGAAGAAGTCTTTTAGGTTCTTGATTCATTTGAGAGCAAGACTATGGTGACAGTCATCCAGAGAAGAAGAATATGGTGACAGTCACCCAGACAAGAGGAATATAGTGACACTCAGCCAGACAAGAGAAATATGGTGACAGTCAGCCAGACAAGAGGAATATAGTGACAGTTAGCCAGACAAGAGGAATATAGTGACAGTCAGCCAGACAAGAGGAATATAGTGACATTCAGCCAAACAAGAGGAATACAGTGACATTCAGCCAGACAAGAGGAATACAGTGACAATCAGCCAGACAAGAGAAATATAGTGACAGTAAGAGAAGAGTCACAGTGCAGGAAACAGTCAGAGCCTACCTGAGCGATGGTACTGTGCAGCATTAGGGCGACAGTCAGACAGACAGCTTGGGTGAGACAGACACCTCCTGGCCTCCAGAGAGAGAACTGCCATCACAGCTCCCATAGCGACCAAACCCGACTCCACAAGTCAACTATATTATACTACACTAGACTAAATACTATGGTAGATTTTAAGTCTGGATAGCATTAACACAAATGCCTAGATTAAGATGAGACTATGTACATTGAAAATTAGACAGAACTAAAGACTAAAAACAAGTTCAGCCTTACATCAGACTCATGGAAAAGTAAAGTTATTATAAAGTAAACTGAGAGTATAACTATTTTCCCTGTCATAAACTACCACCCAATGGATCACAGCACAGACTGAACTGCCAGATTGATCTGACGCTGACAACTGTATGGAGAGGATGACAGTGTTTGTGTGTGTGACATTTCCCAGTCTGTTTGGAGTTTGTGGAAATGGGCTTGAGTCAGAAATAGATGTAGAGAGAAAAAGAGAGTCAGACAGAAGGATCAAGCAGGACAGACCAAAGAGCCCGACCTTTCACATAAAATATCACACTACACCACTCCTTCAAAGAAATGCATTATTTTTAATATGCAACCTATATTAAGAATTAAACAGATATATTCAACAGAGAGAGTAAGAAATTAGAGGAACAGATTGAGTAATTAGGCAAACAAACGGATGTTAAGAGCCAACTTGTTTTCACAGAGTCTGTTCGCTGCAAAAAAGGTTTTTGATTCTTTGTTAGCTAAGAAAACAACAGTTGCTGATACGCTAGTTCCGGTTGCCATGGCGCTTTTATGGTAGCATAGGATGATTGCTCTGCTATTTAAATAGCTTTTTAATGAATTTATGTATTTTGATAGTTTTTCTTGATTTGTTGCTAATGAAATGCTGATCAGTCATATATAATATGTTTTTATTTCAACTAAGCAAATTCAACAGAAATTGTACTTTTCTGCTATCAAATTATTGGATCTAGTTAATTGTTTAGTATAGTTAGTTGTTTTATTCTGTTCTTATTCTCTGGAGATCTAGAAATAACTGAAATGCAAAACATTCAGATGTACTCAGGAGTATTACTTTATAGTTTTGGGAGAATGAAAGAATTCTGTTAGTGATGATGGTCATTCTACTGAAAAGCTCTGTCAGAAAGTACTAGTCAAGACCTACTCTATCATAGTTGTTTTGACTATTTTGCTTTTTCAAGCACTTTGTGATTATTTTCTATAGTCATTGTAAAAAGTAAAGGTCTTTATTGTCAAATTCACAAAATATCAGTGTCGTTCTGAGCAATGAAATGTATGACATGGCACAAGTCATCTACGCAGTATACCAACAAGCGCTACAGAAGTTAAATAAATTATTATTATAATAGATCCAGGTTTGTTGGTTGGTGATGCACCATTTATCTCTGATTAGATCTGTCAAAAATGGCTCAAATAACTTAAACAATAAGCTCCTAATAAAACAAAAACTGTATAAAACTTACAGTGGTTCTAGCACTAGAGGGTGCTAGAACCATGGACAGAGCAAAGCAAAGTTTATCTGTAGTAGAAGTTAATCTGCAGCAGAGGAATTACCTGTTTGTTTAGCTAATACCTCAACCCTAGCTACTCTATGTCCTTTCCAAAGACATTGGGTACAGGAATGGGAATATAATGCAAAAACATTGATAGCCAACCTATGTGATGGTGAGAACACCCCTGTACATTTTGAGAGTTTGTCTTTTTATCATTTTGGTATCATATGTTGATATCTAATTGAAAAATTACAATCTGCAATGATTTATGCTGTGATGTAAAGGCTAAAATCTATTACTGCCTTCACTCTTCCAATCCTAGTAATTACAATTTGAATAATGTGTTCAAGAACAGGTGCAAATTAAACACATTTGGTTTGGTCTAGCTTACACAGGTGAGTGGTAACAGAGTCATTCATTCCACTTTTTAACAGTGATCTACAAACTGAAAGAAATTCTACCACTGACAATCTGTGACGTGCCACCAAATTCAGCTAAAGAATTGCCCAAAAGATAGTCAAAGTCTCCCGGGTAACAAGGTACCTCCAGGTTTCTTTTAACACAATCAATGTCAACAACTTCCTAACCCTAACCCAACCTTCAAGTCAGGAACGAAAAAGCCTCTGCATGAAGAACAACACTGCTGGAATGACAACCAGTTCAGTCTGGGCGGGTGAGTCAAGGGGGAGTTGTATTAGTTGCAATGCCAGATACCAAGGTTGGCAAAAACAAAATAAGAACCCCCCTTGACTCATCTGCAGCGGCTATCCTTTACTCAATCACAAATTCTACAGAATGAAAAAAAAAAAATCCAATTAAGGGTTATAAAATAATGTAGTCAACGCACATACCTTAATCTTTTCTCATGTGCTTATTTAAACCTTTTTTTCCCTTTCACAATTTTCAGTATTTCCAATTTGTGATTGTGCCCATTAGGGACGGTAACTGCCAAGAACCTAAAGATACAATATTATCAAAAACTGTATCCTAAGTGTATATGTACTGTCAATAAATTATTGTAGAACTAATCTGGGTCAGGTAACATAGGACGTTTTCACCTCCCATCTCCTCTCATTTAGGTAGCAACTTTAAAACAAATGTCCAAGGGACAGGCTAAGGAGAGTGAGAGAGAGAGGGGGAGAGAGAGGAGGAGATGGAGATGAAGAAGAAAGAATGAGTCAGAGCAGGTCTATTGTCTCACTTTTCTGGGCTCTGGAGATAATGAAAACAGACAGACTCCAAAGCACTTTCCCAAAACAGCCCCGGAGGGAGACAGAAAGACAGTTGGCAAGAGGGGAAGGTCAGCAATAGGAGAAGACGTGAACCTGCTTGAGTCAGCATTCAAAGAGAGGATGTTGAATAGATAGATGCTGGTGGACAAATGGACATTGTTTTACACTTAATATTTGGTCAACGGAAGGACAGGAAAACTAACTGTATGCCATAACTCTCCAAGCTTTTTTTCACCATCATGAGGGAGAACTAGAGGAGAATGTCACTATTTTACAACCAAATACGTATTTTGGATGGAGGTAACTGTCATGCTACAGACTGCACATGTATTGTAATTTCACTTGTTTTTCTCCCGCAACCTGTTCAGTACTATGCAACCTTTTAAAATCATAAACATAACATAAAAAAACGCTTAGATGGAAACATTATGAGTGTAGTGAAGCTGCTCTTCAGATGTTTTCAATCCAAACCTAATCTATAACCTCTTGAGTTGGGAGGGGCCAACCATTTTCCTGGACCACCTACACATCCTATGTGTAGTGAGTGCTGAGACTGAATGGAGACGTTTTGCATGACTAGCGAATGAAGATGTAAACATCAATATATTGTATAAAACATCTAAACACCTGAAACATTACACTGAGAAAATGTCATGTTTTTGGTTTGTTTCTGAAACCCCATACAGAAGAACAAGCATGAGGACGTCTCTCGGCTAACTGGGGTACGTTTTTCAAAGACAAATGTCTGGTCTTCTGTAACAATAACAATTTGTCACAGAATATTTGGCAGTGCTGCCCATGCTGAAACTGAAGCTACAATGGCATGGATGAACAGATGCAAGCCCAGCAGTAGGATGAAATGACAGAGGGGGTATTGGTTATAAATGAGGGGGAATATCTATTGTACTTTTTCTACATATGGGTCTCTGGCAGAGAAGAGCAAATAGGAAGACACCTCTTGGAGGACAATGATCTGTGAAGTAAGTCAAAGAAGCAGCGCCCAGTCAGCCATTACCCACACCCGCCACCCATTACACACACCCGCCACCCATTACCCACACCCGCCACCCATTACCCACACCCGCCACCCATTACGCACACCCATTACCCACACCCGCCACCCATTACGCACACCCGCCACCCATTACGCACACCCGCCACCCATTACCCACACCCGCCACCCATTACACACACCCGCCACCCATTGCACACACCCGTCACCCATTACACACACCTGTCACCTATTACACCCATCTGTCACAATGCTGATTTGTTGTGGCGTTTGTATGTGCCACTTTTGGCACGTACACATTTTTTGCCATTAAGGTGACGTTTCTAGAAAGGTCTTCTACTATTTCTGTCTCCACGCCAGTCATTCCCTGCATTCTTGCTTTCTTTCTCTTGGACTATTGTTGCCTCCTCCATCGCATTACGTTTTACAGTTTTTTACAGTCGCTAGGACACATTTCCCAATACTTAGGTCACTTTTTCAAAACTCTTCACAAAGTTCTCCAAACCAACTGTCAGCTCGGCACAGCAGTTCATTTCACATTCAAAATCCACTAAAACTACCAAATCACTTCATACATGTCTCAAATCAACTGATTCTTCCAGAACACTAGCAAAGGTTGACAGACAACAAACACACTTTGTCACCCACAAAACAATGACCTAAAAAACACTAACAAGGTAGCATTATACAATGGTGTCTTGTGTAAAACAAGGACACATCTCTGTTTACAATTCACTGCAATATATGTTACTGGAATGAATCAGTGAATCAATGAATTTGTATACACACCATCCACTTATACAGATACAATAGTAATGCAAAACTACTCAGCAGTTGTCTCCTTTTGTAATGACATTGAAAGAGTAACACCTGTGTAGATGTTCATCTACAATAAGAATCAGCGATGGTTGGTCCAATTGTTTTTATAGCATTTAATTTTAGGATTCAAAATATATTTAATTACCATATTACTGTAGAATTGTAGCAAATTGCTGTCTTATTCAGTTTTGTATTATGTTATTGTTTTTAACTTAAGTTTAACTGTTTTGAAAACTGCAAACTGCAAATTGACCTGTAAGTACACAGAGTTTTGACGGTTGTTGTGTCAAAGTGATAAAATAATTAATGTAATTTGAAAGATGTAGTAATTGAATACATTTTGAGCCAAAGCAATGATAATTGATCCTCAGTTTTGCCCACATATACTTCTGTTGTGTTCACTGTGTGAAGAGTTTTGAAAAAGTGACCTAAGTATTGGGAAATGTGTCCAAGTGACTGTAAAAAACTGTAAACAAAGCGACGTGTATTAGAATCATTGGTACTCACCGAACCTCCACACCGCTGAACTGTGTCTCAATATAATCATATATGTTTGGTTGACTGTTACATCTACCTTTCCTCTTCTCCCGCCGTGTTCACCTTTCCTAAAGCCTCTTCAGTATTACACACATTTATGGTTACACTACTACATTGCTGGGAACAAAGGGAGGTGAAACCCCTAGCGCTTCTCTTGCCTCACACGATATTGATACTGATTAAAACAAACCATTACACATATTTTATGTGGACCTGGACATCCATTTGTGTTGAATGTAGGTAAACACTGAACTAATCAACTAGCAAAGTACAACAATATGTCCTACAATACATGTGGGCCTGGAATAAATATATTTCAAACAAACTTTCCCATTATTGAACACAGTGAGGCACTGATGAACTGTCCCAGGATGGTCCTGACTAGACAATCACTCAATCCACATTTTCCACCTCACATTTTACCCTCTAAACCTCCCCCTCCCCGTCACCCCCTCCCCTCACCTTCACCCTCTCCACCTCACCTTCCACCCTCTCCCCTCATGTTCCACCCACTGCCCTCCCCTTCCACCCTGTTACCTTCCTCCCTCTCTCCTCACTTTCCAGCATCTCCTCTCTCCTCACCCATGTCTGGTGTTGTCCTGCCAGCAATGATCCATTTGACCAGACAACAGTTCATCAGGGCTTTGCGTGTAAACCGGGGCTTCTGCCATTTCTCCGACTCCTTCACTCTTCCTGGATTGGGCTCAACACCATTGGCATCACCCAACAGACTGCCGTCCATGGTCTTACGTTCCTCCTAGGTAGAGACAGGGAGAAAGAGTCATGCACTCCAACCTGGCCGACTACTGAGGAGTGAAATAACAGAGACTAAATGAATCCATGACCCACTGTGGGCTCAGAGTTTCTGTGGCGGGCCACTGACCTCAAAAACGTGTTGTATCTCCAAGGAGTGTGTAGTACGCTCAACATGCAGCTTGTTAATGACCAGGAAATACTTTGAGGAATGGCTGCTAGACTGCTACACCAGACGTGAGAATTGAGTCACTCCATCTGATGGATTTAAAGATTTTGAGTGGTGTTTTCACTATACATCCCAGTCCATTCCTTTTGAACCAGGGGGAGGCACCATGAAAGAGACAACATTTCAGGATGCCCAAACCTCTGCTCCAGTACACAGCCTGCTGTGGAGGAACACTGCAACAGTTCAACAAATGCTAAACCTTTAGCATTGCATGTGAATCTGCAAAAATGTTGTCTAAAATGATATCAGATCTTTATCAAATAGATAAATTGAAAGAGATGTATGGCTAAAGGGAGTCATCAGATCATGGTTGCCATGTGTAGCAACATCTAACAGCTAGTCGTAAAGCACTGCTGAATAAAAGTGTCTGTAGGTGAAGATGTTTTGACAAGATGATTGAGCAGACCAAGGGCATTGTGAAGGTGAATGTGGATGGATGAGAGATCTAAGAAGTGATACCCTTTATTTATTTATTCTCTCCTAAAACCTTCCCAATGATCAGCCTTCCGTCTTGGACCCCGCTTCCACAAACACAGAGGATTGGCTGAGTCCCCTCACGCGGCAAGGGAAAGAGATGAAAGAGAGAAGACACAGGAGCTCTGTTTTCTTTCTGCCATGTGGGAGGGAGGCAAGGGATGACGGGAGAATGAACCACACAGTGCACGACATCCTGGGGGAGTCTAACCACATAGAGCGAAAGCAAAAAAGAGAAGAATGGTTGTGAGAGAAGGAGAGAGCGGGAGAAAAGAGAGGGAGAGAAACAGCAGAGGGATAAAGGACATGGGGGAAGGAAAAGAATGGTCAGAGTGTTCTTGGATGATGTTGATTATTATGGATGCTGAACAGGTGATCAAGGGATGGGGTGTTCTTGGATGATGTTGATTATTATAGATGCTGAACAGGTGATCAAGGGATGGGGTGTTCTTGAATGATGTAGATTATTATGGATTATTATGGATGCTGAACAGGTGATAGAGGGTTGGGGTGTTTTTTATGTTAAGACGTGTTATGTTTATATTAAGATTATATTAAAGGAAAAATTTGAGATGTAGATTAAATTAAAAGACAAATGAGAGGTTTAGAATTTATTAAAGGAATTTGCTAGCAGTATATTTGCATAGCTACTTTTGGTAATTTCACAGTAGCATGGAGAGAAAAGAGGAGAGGGAAGTGGTTGGTCTGTGTGTGTGTTTTAGTGTGTGTTTGTGAGAGCCTGGGTGTTCATGCCACACAGATATGCTATTGCATAATGGCCACATACTATATATAAAGTAGTGGTCATTATCTCCAGGGGGAGAAAGAGACCGGAAAGGAAGGACAGGAACAGTCTTTTATATGGTGGATTACACATAGTTTTCATTGCAGGGATATGAGAGAGGAGGATCATTAAGAAGAGAGCATGCAGAAGGAAGTGAGAAGAGTGTGAAAGTATGAGAGGAAAGGACACAAGGAGAAATGAGTAGGAGGTCAGACGAAGGCATGAGAAGAGAGGTCAGAAAGAGGGATATGTGGAGTTTACACAAGGAGCGATGAGGTGAGGATTGGACGAAAGGAGGAGGGATGAGGTTATATATATGCATATATATATGTATTATATATTTTATTCAAACTTAACCCCTCTGGCTAAGAGTATTACAACACTATCTATAACATGCTGATGATATTCCCCTTTTACAAACC
>JACXGK010001790.1:43912-63633 GCA_016801125.1 Novumbra hubbsi
CCTCCAACTCCCTCTCTTCTGCTACCATATCAGTCTCTCCATCAACCTCCAACTCCCTCTCTTCTGCTACCATATCAGTCTCTCCATCAACCTCCAACTCCCTCTCTTCTGCTACCATATCAGTCTCTCCACAAACCCCTAAACACTTATCATTAGATTAAGTGGCTTGGTAGAGCATGCAATCAAACTTAGTATGGATTCCATATCAAGCCCAGACAGTTCTCAAAATAAAGTACTATATATTTTATTAATTTAATGTACATTACAGAGTTTTCAGCACTGAGCTATTTCAACTAGTTGAGTCATTATTACAACAGCACAGTATGTACTGGCTCCCAAACCAGACTTATTACCGGACCATACCACGAAGGACTTAGTACTGAACCAGACTTATTACCGGACCATACCACGAAGGACTTAGTACTGAACCAGACTTATTACCGGACCATACCACGAAGGACTTAGTACTGAACCAGACTTATTACCGGACCATACCACGAAGGACTTAGTACTGAACCAGACTTATTACCGGACCATACCACGAAGGACTTAGTACTGAACTAGACTTATTACCGGACTGTACCACGAAAGACTTACTACTGAACCAGACTTAACCAAAGAACCAAAACTATATAAGATAAGATTAGGTTAGGTAAAATTAAATCATACAAAGCAGCTATAACTGACAATAATATTGCCTCATGTCCCCTTCAAAATGACTCTCCTTCTTGGTAAAAATGAGGAACAAATGATCAAATGATAAACACAGGAAGAACCAATATCTGCTTCACTACCTTAAAGTAGGGTGGTAGAAACTGGTAAAGATACGTGTCAAATAAGGACAATAAGGAGCTAAATATGCCAGAAAGCTACAACTGGTTCTGAAAGTGGTCTTCCAGCAGGCCAGGGATCCAAGGCATTCCTCCAGATCCACACAGACATGTCTCACTGCTTTGAAATGTCATCCCTGTCTTTTGACCTTAAACACACTAATAGACCTCAGTGAGTCTTCATTGACAATCATATGTCTTCTTACCCTACCCTTGCTGTTGGAAAATGATTGGGAAAGTTCCAGTGACATGTGCAATGTTTTGGAACGTTTTATAATTTTAACTGCATTGAAAGTTACATTTCTCTTTTATTTTGAGTGAAAGATCAATCTGATAAACCACAACAGCGTGGTTATAGACTTTGATCATCTTGAACTAGAGGTCAAAAAATTCTAGAAAATGCTATATTTGAACACAAAATTCACACAATTGACCAGCTTCAACAGTGACTTATGTAAGTGTGTGTCAGTATGAGTTACTATTGTGTGTGTGTTTGTGTGTGTGTTTGTTTATGCGAGAGTGAACAAGTGAGAGCATGGTTTCACATAGATCAGATGATCACTTCAGCGTATCAACTGGTTCCCTTGGTCAGTAGTCCACTGTACCTCAGAGAAGAGGATTAAAAGCTCATAAAAGGATTTAGAAAAGGCTTTGCAGTCAATACATGACCTATTCAAGACGTCCCTCATTCCTTTCTTTTGATACATGACAGGAATACTAACATAAAAACACACATGTTGGAGGCAGTTCCCATACTCATGTTTTCATGTTTCTATGGAGAAGAATGTGACTATTTTTAGAGGTGCTATAAATAGCTTTCTTTTGGCTCAAACATTGGCAATTATGTCTGAGTCTAGCCACCAGCCTTATTTCCCTGTTGTTTGTTCTGCTTCTCTAAGCTGGGCGCTTAGTTTGGTGTCTATGTGTGTGTCTATTCAATCACACCACATTGAATTAATATTATGTAGGGATTAAGTGAAACTGTATTTTATGGTCAGTAATATGGTTTGTCCCTGTATACTAAAAAGTGCCCTAATCTACCCAAGATGGTACGAGGGATCATGTTGAGCCATGTATGGATTTCTGGTAACAGTCCCTCTTACTGTGGGCAGCATGTCCGCAACCTCAGGGTGAATAAAACAATCCCAACAATCTGTGTATCATCTGTTTGTCATTAGCTTAGCCGCATTAGCTTCGAATTGTTTGGCACATCCATTAATGCACATTGCGTTATGACCTGTGTAGTGGCAGGGCTCCAGGCATGAGCAACGTAATCGGGCACCCCTCTGAAACATTTGATTTCCTACCTGCATCACAAATAGATGTTATTATCTCCAGAGGTTGCTAGGGCTGTTGCTACATCTTACCAATTTCTGGGTACGTTACTTAATGAAGGTCAAAAACGAATCTTTTCATAAAGCAAGGTTAACATTTACCGGATGTGTTTTACATTTTTTTGAAAACTGTCCTGTGCTGACTGTTTGCCAAATTAGCCCCTAGGGAAAAGGACCATCTTAAGGAATATGCAACAAATTCCTTTAAATAACGGAGTGTCAAGAAATCCATGTTGTTGTGAATACCTCCACCATTTATCCTTCAAAGGTTTTCAGACACTTTTTCCACATTTTGTTGTGTTATAGACCAAATCTATAATTCACAAATCCACTGCTTTGCATCTTTAAGGAGTTTCTCTCATCTCAAGCTCTGTATGATTAGATGAGGAGCGTCTGAGAACTGCAATCTTCAGCTCTCCTGACAGATGTTTAATAGGGTTCAGTTCTTGTACCAAAGCCACACCAGCGCTGTTTTGGCTGTGTGTTTTGGGTCATTGTAGTGCTGAAAGGTGAATTTCTGGTCCAGTTTGTGACAACTGCTGATGTAAAAAGGGCTTTATATTGACTGATTTCGTAACAAAAATAAACGTGTTTTAGCTTTCTCATTATGGGATATTGTGTGTAGCTAAATGACAAAGTAAAATATTAAATGAAGTCTATAACAGAAAACGTGGAGGCCGGAGTACTTTCTGAAACCATTGTAACTCAACAACAGTCAGAGCTCTCTTGGAGGTGTTTGAGGGGACAATAGAGGGAGAGATTTTGTAACCGTGGAAACTGTTGCTAAGTAGCAGAATTGGGGATGCCTGGACCAAAACTGTGAAAGGGTTAGGGGGAAAGGACAGAAAAGACAGGAAGACCTGTGTGTTTGCACATTTACCAGTATTCTTTGAACCGAGTCACTCACACACACTCTTAAAGTGCTTTGCCCTCTGTGGACCCTGTGGCTAGTGGGATAAAAATAACCTGGGTTTGGCTGTCTGAAACCACAGTAGCTTACAGACAGACAAACACACACGCACAAACACACAACCCCGTTTTATATGTTTGTGAGGACTTTTTGGGGATAAAAAACCTCATCGGAATGGCAGTCACAAGGTCCACACCATGGTCCAATAGTGTTCTTGTGTTCCCTTCTTTATGTGATTTATTTTTAATTGACTACAATTTAGGGATAAAAAGAGTGAGGTTTGGCTGTGTAGGAGAACATGATGTAAATGTGGTTGGGGCTCTGTAACTAAGGGACTTAGCTCTGTTACTAAGGGTCTGTATGTAGCAAACTATGTGTATTATAATAGCTAGGCAATTAGCGATGCACGCAGCTAGCATTTAAATCGGAAACTGTAACATTAATGCCAAAACTCTTACTTCATCGCCTATGTTTAAAACTGACATTTTCCTTGCAAAATGCGAAGACCAAAAGTCTTGAAATGTTCCTTGGTCTCCAGTATTCTTAATTGAGCATATACAGTGGGGAGAACAAGTATTTGATAAACTGCTGATTTTGCAGGTTTTCATACTTACAAAGCATGTAGAGGTCTGTACTTTTTTCTGCCACTCCTTAGTTGCCCAGGCTGTGTGTTTCGGTCGTTGTCATGCTGGAAGACCCAGCCATGACCCATCTTCAATGCTCTTACTGAGGGAAGGAGGTTGTTGGCCAAGATCTCGCGATACATGGCCCCATCCATCTTCTGCCGTGTAGTTCTGGGCTGATCCCTCACCTTCCTCATGATCATTGATGCCCTACGAGGTGTGAGATCTTGCATGGAGCCCCAGACCGATGGTGATTGACCGTCATCTTGAAGTTCTTCCATTTTCTAATAATTGCGCCAACAGTTGTTGCCTTCTAACCAAGCTGCTTGCCTTTTGTCCTGTAGCCCATCCCAGCCTTGTGCAGGTCTACAATTTTATCCCTGATGTCCTTACACAGCTCTCTGGTCTCGACCATTGAGGAGAGGTTGGAGTCTGTCTGATTGAGTGTGTGGACAGGTGTCTTTCTACTGGTAACGAGTTCTAACAGGTGCAGTAAATACAGGTAATGAGTGGAGAACAGGAGGGCTTCTTAAAGAAAACCTAACAGGTCTGTGAGAGCCGGAATTCTTACTGGTTGGTAGGTGATCAAATACTTATGTCATGCAATAAAATGCAAATTAATTACAAAAAAAATGTACAATGTAATTTCACAGTTGAGGTGTACCTATGATAACAATTACAGACCTCTACATGCTTTGTAAATAGGAAAACCTGCAATGCAAAATCGACAGTGTATCTCCCCACTGTACACCCACATACACTTAAGCTTTTACTATCCTTGTTGGGGCTCCAAATAGTATTACCAATAAAAATGCACCTTATCCCTAATCTTGAATCTAAACTAAACATAACCATACCATATGTCTAAACGTCTTTATTCATAAGACAAAAAATCATTATGTCCAAAGTCAAGGAAACACACACACGTGATCATTGGTTACTCAGAAGGTTGCTGGTTCTAATTGCTCAGCCGGCAATTAGTTCTGTTAACTGACCTTAAGTTGCTCCCAGATTCTTGCTGAAAATAAGAATAGAAGCCAATCAATACATACACAGTTAAGAGAGTGTATTTCAGCACAGAATCCGACACTAACTTTGTAAACGTATCATTTGGCTAGAATAATTCATTGGACTTTATATCGTAGAACAATATGCCAAGGCAAAAGAAATGTACCGACGTCCTTCCCGCGTTGCCAGTGTAAATGTCATCACCGATGCAGCTTAGCAGGTCCTCACGTGTCTCTGTGTGTAACATTCACCCCTGAACAGTGATGCCAACAGCTTGTTGAGCGCAGCTGTTCCTCCAAGTTCCAGCACAACTATCACTAACGTTGTGCTGCAGGGCGCACGCCTACCCAGTGGCGGTTCTAACCCCCCCCCCCGCCTCCTCCTTCACGGATAAATGTTACAAAAGTGGGCCTGAGGAGTGGGTTTAACACGTATCCATGTGCTACACCAGTGGAGGAATGAGATCCCTTATTTTAACACAATAATGGTTTGACGTCTGTGATGGGTTGAAACAGTGAATGGTTTGAATGTGTTGTATTTCATCCACAATGCTGCCCTAAATGAGATGAATGAGGCTACAACAAAACATTTTCTTTATACTCCGTGCACAAACAGGCGCTAAACAAATGATGCAGAAAAAATTGTATAAACATTTTGTCCTAAACACAATGCCATGTTTTGGGGGAACTAAACACTAAATATTTTTATGTGTGGTGGTTCTGTTATGGTTATGCTTTATTAAACAGTATAATGCATAACCACAGGAGAAAAACCTTAGAGAAAAGCCTGTTTCATTCTGTTTCACACTGGAGATTAATTCACCTTTCAAAAGGACAATATTGTTTTGATGTCACCTTTATCTCTTTGTTTCTCTGGCCCAAATCCTGTGTCTCTGGAAAAAGCAATTTACTAGCCAGACAGAGGGCAGGAGAGGGGGTGTCAGAGAGAATGTGGGGGAGAAAGGTTTGGACCGAAGAGATAAGTGTAATGAGCACAAAAGGCTGAATAGCCAGAAAGGACCAGAGAGAGAGAGATATACTGTATACTGAACTGGACCCAGGCCAGAGAGAGGTATGCTTTATACTGAACTGGACCCAGGCCAGAGAGAGGTATGCTTTATACTGAACTGGACCCAGGCCAGAGAGAGGTATGCTTTATACTGAACTGGACCCAGGCCAGAGAGAGGTATGCTTTATACTGAACTGGACCCAGGCCAGAGAGATATACTGTATACTGAACTGGACCCAGGCCAGAGAAAGGTATGCTTTATACTGAACTGGACCCAGGCCAGAGAGGTATACTGTATACTGAACTGGACTTCTTATAATAAAATGTCTTAAGAGACGTGAAGGGATGCTATATTGCTAACGATTGTGCAGAAATAACTAATTTGCAACATTTGCTAGTGTGGTTTTTAAATAATCAGAAAGCATGCCCAAAGATTTTCGGAAATAAACATTTATTTGCAAAGGGTGGTTGAGCGGTCTAAATGGTTTTGCACACTACTTCAGCATGGGTTTGACCCTGGTCTACAACTACTTTAGCATGGGTTTGACCCTGGTCTACAACTACTTCAGCATGGGTTTGACTCTGGTCTACAATTACTTCAGCATGGGTTGGAGCCTGGTCTACAACTACTTTAGCATGGGTTTGACCCTGGTCTACAACTACTTCAGCATGGGTTTGACCCTGGTCTACAACTACTTCAGCATGGGTTTGACTCTGGTCTACAATTACTTCAGCATGGGTTGGAGCCTGGTCTACAACTACTTTAGCATGGGTTTGACCCTGGTCTACAACTACTTCAGCATGGGTTTGACCCTGGTCTACAATTACTTCAGCGTGGGTTGGAGCCTGGTCTACAACTACTTTAGCACAGCCTTTTTACCTTTCCCCACATTCAATCAGTACAGTACAAACCACCTAAACATGTAATTTACTAATAAAATAAACATAACTCAATTTGGGAATAAGGAAACAAGAATACGTGTGGAGAAAGATGCAGGTGCAAACTGGGAAGAATAGTTCAATCATACAAGCATCAAAATGAATTAATAACATTTAAATTGGTTTAAGAGATGGAATCTCTAAACAATAAGAACAATGAGCAATGCCTGGTGTGAGTAAACTATGATGCAGTCTGTTATTTTACAGTTTTAATGGAAATGAGTGGTATTTACTGAACCCCATAGATTAGTACATCACAAAGGACCTAAATACTGTGAAAACGCTATTTTCCCCGGGTTTCTGTGGCACAATGCAACTCCGACCAGAGAGGTTCTATGAGACCAAAAAAACACAATGAGATTATAATCCAGTCTTCCGCTTGTTGCGTTTTGAACCCAGTGATGTGCCAAAGCAGAGTAGAGGAAGGGTTTTGACTAGAGCCAGATGTACCAATGAGATTATGGTATTAGAAAAACATTGACAGACAGAACATTGGTAATCAGGTGGGAATTGACTGCATGCCACTGGGAAAAATCCACATAAACACTCATACAGCCAGGCCATACACACCCAAGCTTTATTCCTTGGTTTGTTGCTCCCAGGAAGTTGCGCCCCCCACTCCTTTGATGTGTTTTCAAATGCCAAGACTTGCCATTGCAATGCCCAAAAACATTTTACATCACCATCATACAAGGTTAGGCAAGAGCGACACCCTGTGGTTGCAAATAGAATGCACTTAGTCCAAGTCAAAATCAAAGTATTTATTGGAACATCGAGTTAAACTGGGGTGGTTAACATGAGACCACAAAATATTTACATGCATATCTACAAGTCGGAATGAGCATTTGACTTCCAAACAGAGGGGCGTATGTAAGTGCTGACATCGCTTATAGAGGGATAGCTAGCCTAGGTCACAGGTTAGGAACTCTTAATAAAACTAAAATCAACACCATGATGCAAAGTCAACCATCCCGTCCTTCCCCAGGCAGGAAGTAACACCGCCCCATCCACAGGAAGTGAGAATCAACCCTCTGACATGCCATTGGCCCAGGGAGTTTTAGGACGCCTCCTCATCAATCTTGGGCGCCAGGTAATACTTCACATGGCCCATGTCAGCTATCTTGTACTCCACCACTGTCAGAGAACAAATGACAGAGATTAGTCAGACAAATGGACAAGAAACAGCAGAAAAGGCAGGCTGAATGTATGGTCTCCGGGGGTTGTACCAACCGAGGGGGATGTCGGCAGACATGCTGAGAATGACTGTCTTGGAAAGGGGCGTGGCCTTAGTGAAGAAATTAAGGTAGTTGAGGGCGAATATCAGTTGGACCGGTTCGTTCATTTCGATAGTCACCTGAGATTGGAGGGGGAGAGAAGCTAATCAGAAATCACAACTCCAAGCCCAAAGGAAAGGGGGCATTATAGGAAAACGTAATCGACTAAGAATGTGAACGTTTCAACCGAAATGATGAGTCTGTCACCGCAATCCTCCCCAACACTCACTAACCCCTACTTACAGCTTCCTCCTCCTTGTCCACATTGCTGGTCTGAGACAGCTTCACGTTGCCCGTGCCCAGCTCTCCTGTGGCAGAGAACTTGACCCCGTCTTTGGCACAGGAGATCATGACAGCGTCCCCAATCTGAGAGAGGTCCCGGCAGATACGAGCGAACTCCCCCGATGGCATCTTCACCACACAGCTGTACTCCTGCTCCTGGGGAGGTGAAGAAAGGGGTGAGAGAATGTGGTAACTAAGGGGGTGACAATCAATATTTCTAGCACCCCTATTATGGTTTAATTGCCATTTAAAAAGTCTGTAATAATTCAGGAGAAATACTTACTGGGATTCCCAACTGTTCTACGTCGAGGTCCATCAGTTTCATCTCATAGTCAGACACCTTCTCCTGGTCTGAGACAAGCAAACCGTATGTAAGCTTCAGAATGCACTAGCAGGTACATGTTCACACCAATTACACTTGTTGATTGTGGTTTGTGGCAGTAAGGAATTAATCCCCACTGTGATTTCTTGTTGACAAGTAAGATGCATTATCACTACACAGAGTTACTGTCAACCCCTGGAGAATATTAAGTACTCACTGAGTGTCTCAAAGACTAGGGCGAGCGTGTCTGCATTGTCCTCTGCTCTGAGCGTGATGATATCCTCATTGCCGGCACATTTCAGGATCTTTGACATACTAGAAGACAGAGTGATAGACCATCAGCCTCTACTGTACACAAACCACACGTTTTAAAACACTAATTAGGAGTGATCAGTATAAAAAGTTGTCACCAAAGTCAGGTCTGTCCCGAAAGATGATACCATCATTTCACTCAAACATTGTGGAATGCTAAATATCTGAACTGGTTTTGTGCGTTGTAGACTTCACGTCTACAATGATCATATATCAGACACATCATGAACATTAGGTTAACCTGGTACTGTGCATAATGCCACTGCAGCAAAACAAAATTATAATAAATATAATTCGAAATGGAAAATAAAAACGATTCTTTGGTTGGTATGCTAGATTATTGAAATTACGGATTAAGCAATCAATTGCATAAGTGCTTTGAATGAACTGAGATAAAGATAATGGCGGAGTTCGCGGGTTTAAGAAATTGCCGCCATCCTCTTTAGAAGGTAGGGGATTTCGCGCTTAAATTACGTCACTAGACATTTTCAAAGGACGATTTAGCGCCTTGCATGCACAGTATCAAAAACATTCGTATTTCTATATTTCCATGCAGAAAGTTACAAAAAAGTGTAACTTCAACATATCACACTCAAAATGTAGATCATCCACATCTAAGATGTCCTCACAACATCGTAAGTTACATGACGTAACAGTAACCAGTTTAAAATACAGGAGCCAAGTTACCAGTTCGCTAACTGCCTGCCACGAACAAAAATACTGCATATAAAACAGATCGACATCGTTTGCCTAACAAGAATATTAGCTACCATTACAATAACATTAGTACTGTACACAGGCATTTTTATTCCGTTCTGTTTACCTGCTAAGATTGACTCCCATGGCGAGGTTTCGGTCACAGCGATAGGAGTCGAAACCATCGCTGCGAAGAGTTAGTTGAACTAGGGAAACGTGGGACGAGTCCATACTCTGAAGAGAGATACCCGACGAGCTCACGTCCCAACAGGCCTCGGTGATCAGATCTTTTAGAGCCTCCAAAACCTTCTTTAGGATGGATCCCTGTACCAAGCGAGCCTCAAACATTGTGGATTATTTGTTTGTTGGGTTCTAATAAAAACAGGAAACTGCCAAGAGGTCTACCCGTCAACTTTCAGTGCAAATGTACTGAAGTCGCTATGTTGGTTGGTTACAAAACCGCAACCTTTCTCGCTCCACAAAGTAAACCCAAGTTCTCTAAGATGGAAAACTGGTATGTGCAACGCTGGCGCGCAATAACGTGTAGTTTTAATACTTTCGCGTCATTCGTCACTTCCGTTTAAACATAGGTTGCTTTCGTCTCCTCCCACCAAAGAAACCGAGGTACTATATTCTCCATATTGGTTCGACTCAGTCATCTGTTCGTACTGTCATACCAATACATTGAGCCAAGATGGTATACATTGCAAATGCGAGGAAGTACCGGAAATAAGAACGTTTGATGGCGCGAAATGTTCTCATGCTGAATTTTGAAGCGGTGAAATTGCTACTACTCATGTGATAAATCAACTAAGAATGGATTAGTTATATTCTATATTATAGAACTATATTATATAGTTCTATATTTCTACCAAGCTTCTGCACCCCAGCAGATCGACCAGTCTGTCGGAAAAGTTAAATACGATGTTTTTAATAAATCTAATTTTGATATTGCAAGTGATGTGGACAGTGTGCGGGAGTTTTTCCCCAATAAATAAATGTACTGGCACACATTTTACAATACCTGTGCCTAGCAAGACTCAACATTAATCAAAAATACAGAAAAACCCAGAATTAAGTATTTTATTTTGTGTCGGTCAACCAACCTTTAGCGCACACAACCATTAGCTTCCCACACACCCCGGTTTCACACACACCTACACACAATTGGATGAATGAACAAAACGTGTATTTAATCTCCCCTGAGAATATATTTAATACAGAAATTCATCTTCGAAATTAGTCAAATATTTTACACAAGGTTAGACAGAATCCTAAAAATGTCATAGGTCATAGGAATGAATTTTCTATCGCACAGCATTTATAGGTCTCTATTCTAGAATTCTTTGAGCAAAGTATGACATTAAGTGGCACTATATTGGATGTTTCTTATATTTCCCAAAGGACGGAGAATAAAGTGTTACACATTGTATTTCTAAAGGTTGCTAGGCACTGCGTGGGATGTAGTCGGGTTGCTAGGCGCTGGGCAGGATGTCGTTGAGTTACTAGGGACTGTGCAGGATGTAGTTGGAAGCCATGGCAAGGATTGGAGCGCCGGTGGGCACACCAGGAAAAGGGCCGCTGGAGCCAGCAATGTCGATGTGAGAGTAGGGCAGAGGAGTTCTAGAATCCACACCGTGCTTTAAAGGGCACACACACAGTGATCATTTATATCACGCTGATCATTTCTTACAACTTTCCTAAAGGACAATTAAGGTCAGATTGTTTGACCAGAATTTCATGGCATTTGAGTGGAAGTGTCTGTTAACGAGGTTAGTGTGTGTACCTTGTCAAGTCCTGAGGCCATGATGAGAAAGGCCGCAGGGGCCTGATGTCCACGAGGGGTAGCAGAAGATGGAAGGTTGTTGCTCTGCAGAATCTCCTCATACTCAGACTTCCCCTTATGGAAGTCATAATCCTCACGCCGGATACTGGACACCTCAAACAGATCACCCAGCAACTCCCCCGCTAAGGAAAGGGACAGAGGCCGGAGAGGACCATACAAATGACCCGTTCTGTAAAAGTTCATACCTAATGCTTTCTCCTCTATTACTGTAAGATGCACCCCTGTAAACATAATTTACTTGTGAGAAAAGTGCACATTCACTTCTACTTTATCTTCTCTCTCTCTCTTCAAAACCCTTCTGTGAAAACGTGTGGTGATTTCATGGAACAGTACGGTGTGTGGAGGGTCTCACCTTTTTGCCACTGCAGGGCATTGCCAGAGTGATGGGCAGCTCCATTGTCCATGATAATCTACATGGGAAAGAATTCAATGTACTTTTACATATAATAGTTCCTGTCCGTATGCATATGTACTTTGTTTGTATAGTGTCCAGCACTCACAGAGTAGTTTGGTCCCATGGCTCTGATGGCGTGTCCTGTCAAAGTGGCAATGGTAAACAGCTGAGGAGACACCTCAAATACCGCCTGAGAGAGAGGAGAAAGCAAGACAAGGTGAAGTTGTCAACCTAATTGACCGGGAGGGACAGGAAACATGGAGGCAAGAATGGCAGTCAGAATAGACTTGTGAATTCTCACCTTCTCCTTCATCTCACAGAGAAGGTCAACCATGACCATGCGTCCCTCAGCGTCCGTGTTCCCCACACGGACCCTGCGACCCGCTCGGGACACCACCAGCTCATCAGCTACGTAACAGTCTGACAGAACATACCCATAAATAGATAACATAAAACCCATAAAACAAACAGCGTGAAAGGCTTTCTGCCCCGTTTCTGGCGCTCCCATTTCAGAGTAGTTAACATCAAATCAACAATGATGACTCAAATCTTAGGTTGTTACTCACAACTTCAACCCAGTCCACCTGACCAATCCCAGGAGGTAAATACAGAAACCACTGCCTAACAGTACATCCCCGTATCAACTTCCCTGTAGCCTACTGGTGCACTCTCCTGGCAGGCGTGACATGTACTTGTGAATAAACTGGTAGGGTCTAGTTAAGGATTCGATGTAAGCAACTGTACTGACCTGAGCCCACGCTGTTTCTTACCATGGCCATTGCACCCACCACCTTCAGATGCTTGGGCTTCAGTTTAGCCAGGACCTGACAGGCAAGACCGCCACGTTAGCTGGGATGGAAACCTACTTCAGGCCCTATGAATCCATTAGTGGCAACAGGAGAGTGTCAACGTGTCGTTTACCTCAAAGAATCCAGCCACAGCGGCAGCACCACACTTGTCTCTGTGCATGCCAGCCATAAAGCCACCAGCCTTGATGTCAGCTCCACCCGTGTCATAGGTGATTCCCTGAGGAGAAACAAACAGAAAAAAACATTTTCAATCACGGATGATCCCGCCCTCCCAGCTACCGCCATTGGTACACCACTTCTTAACCCTCTTCCTGCAACTTAGAGATCTGTCCCAAAACTGAATTGAACACTGATACCATACCAGTGTATTCCTTTTATGTTACAGCAGCAGCTGATTTTATCTGTAGCCAAGTGGTGTCAGGGTAAGAGCCAATCCTACATCCTCTCACCTTGCCGACCAGCATGAGTGTTTGTTTGACTGGTCCTTCTCCACAATAATGCAGCTTGATCACTCTGGCCTGGTGACGAGGCACAGCTACAGGAGAAAACAAAACACACATTTTAAAACACAACGTACACATTTCAGGGCGCATACGCACAAAAACTGTGCAACACTTGTGACACTTTCACAATAATAAACAAATTACATACTTGGTTAATAACTGAAATTCATTAATTGTAAACTTGGTATAGGCACTGTACAGACCGTTTTAAGTATGTATAGTGTGAATGTTTTAGGCTATTTTAGAATACATGTAGCACAATTATAACTATCGCAGTGTAAATGAATGAATTGACAGTTACACTGCATGACTGTTACAAGGACCCTAAAGCTATAGCATAAATACTAAAAAACCTGTTAATAGCAAAATGTTCAGATCTTTTTTTTTTGTAAACTTCACTACTCACTTACTTTAACTAAGTTAACATCTCCCAACCTAATTGTAACCAACTATCAAAACAGACGACATCCCTGACCCATTCCACTTGAGGTTTTACTGTACACACACCACTGGCACATCGGTTGACAGCAGCCAGGCAGGGATACTCCTTCTCCAGGACCTTCAGGTCACTCACCACTTCCACCTGAGGAAGACAGGAGGGGGGAACATTAACACTTAAAAAGATAACATGCCGGCCGAATGAAAGGTTTCTGTATTCCAAAAGAAGAAAATATGTCTTCTCCAAAAACAACATCAACAAAGCGAGCTTTGACAGGCTGAGGTGATAATATAATATTCAACAAAGAGCTATGAATTACAAAACATTTGGATTCTTTATGAGAAAAGCCTCTGCCTCACCTTCACTGGGCTGTTCTCAAAGAGGTCCTGGACATACTCTGCAACCCGAGGAGCCGCCATCCGCTCAGGATCGGACCCTCCTATATCCCGGCAAGCTAGGCTAGAGAGAGAGGTGGAGTAGACGGGGGGGGGGGGGTATTTATACATACACATCACATTTACATACAGTTTTACTTTAATAAGAGTGCTATCTCCTCTGTTACAGATAAACATGTCTGTGTAGGCCAGCCTTACCGTCCACTCTCCAGAGCCGAGGCCAAATCCACCAACTCCTTGCCACTGGCATCCTGGTCCACCCAAAGCCCCAAAACGCACACCTTATGCTGGCTAGCCTTTATAGATGCCTCCCTCACCTCCAACGGCTGGGAGGGAGACAGGAGAGGGAAGCGTAAAGATATTTGTACTCGGAGGTTCGTACGGAAATAAGACAAGGGCGTGTAGGTCGAAACTGCACAATAAAACAGGAGCATTCATCAGCGTGCAAGTATATTATATAACACATTAGCTCATGTCACCGGACGGTTTTCTCCTCTCACCATGTAGAGTCCGTGCAGAGCCCCTAAGGCTGCTACCAAGGTGCTCCTGTCATAGCTGCTGTGGCGTGGGCAGACCAAAAGGGGGCGCTGCATGCCTGCTTTCATGGCCCTGAAGAAACCCACAGACAGCATGGGGATAACATTGTACAGTGCCCATGGTGCAGTTTGGTGAGTACAGGCATGGTGTTGACCCTGACCTCTTGATGCCATTAACAGCCGCATCACTGAAGCGTCTGACATCATCGTAGTCCCGGTTAACTGGCCCGGTGGATGCAAACACCAAGCGGTTACCAGGCAACCCCGGAACCTTCAACACCACCACCTCATCTTCCAGACCACAGTCCACCTAGAAGAAAGGCAGGGAGAGAGGAAGTAGAGAGATGAGAAGAGGGAAGATTTGAAGGGTGAAAGTAAAGGCATATTCATGTTTTTATTTGTGTGTGTCTTACAGAGCTATAGTCCTGTAGTGGCGCTTTCAAACAATCCAGCTCCTTGGGCAGTGTGTCATAACTCTGGGTCACCAAGACTATTCCATCATAACTGGAAGAGAGAAAACAAAGTATTTGGTCCTCGTGGAGAAGGGCTAATGTCCTACGGACAAAATCAGATGCTTTACACGCATGATTCATTTACCTAGGCAGACTAAATCTGATATTTGACCCACAAATATTGTAATCAGTCAAAATGATTGTCAGTAACATCAGAATTGGACTGCCTGTGTAACCCCTTTCAGAGGGTCATGCTTTTAGAGATACTCACTTGTGGTTCTTACAGTCAGTGGTCCACTCAATGGGCTGCACACTATGGAGACACATCTCATTTGTTATTGTTCATTATGAACAGGGTGCTTCTCATTCTGAATGCTGATTGGTTCGCAGCCGTGGTATATGGGACCGTATACCACAGAATTACATCACATTGATTTATACTGCTCAAATCGTGTTGGTAACCCAGTTCCTAACAGCAATAAGGCATTGTGTGGATTTGTGGTTAGCCACGTACACCCCAGTGTGTAGACAATGTTTGCCTTGAGGGTCAAACTCCATACCCAGGTAAAGCCTGTTTAAGCATCAGTAGTAATATCAGTAAATTTGGTTCAAAGTCTGGCCTCTAAGAAACCTTTGGCCTCTTGATAAACACTTAGACTGTTTGGACTCCATGGATCTCTTATGGTCAAGGGAAAATCAGTTCTAAAGCAACCCTCATACTGTCCAAGCAATTAAAATAAAAGGAAAATAAATCATATATTTTAATACTTGAGAGATTGTGCTGTAACCTGTGTAACTAGGTTGCAGACCACATTAGCTTTGGAGATACTGGTTCAGGGAAATGGCAAAAAGCATACACAAACAGGAACAGGATGTGCAAACGGCTCAACATTATTTTTGCCCACAAATCAAAAATAGTGAACTATTTCACAGCTACTTGGATGCAAATTGTAACTACCTGCAAATCAGACGTTCATCATTTGCAATGTATTGAACGATCCACTTACAATACCGTTGAGCAAACCCACGTCCGAATAGGTTCCATTGATTTTCACTCAATAATAAAAACGACTAATATATTACTCGATAACAATACTAGATATTGTTTATTTAAACAAATAACATATTATGACTGCAACAGGACACAGCAATTGTACAGTATAATATACAGTATTATATATATATATATATATATATATATAGAAATATATGAAACTCTAGGCTTACCGGGTACACATTGCTTGCTTTCCGACGTCTTCATAGAAAGAAACTGCTCGCAGTCAGCTGACACGCGCTGTGAAATGTCCATTTAGCGAACGACTCCTTTCAACGACTCAAGTGTACCGAGTCTACTCGTGAGTCTTTCATCTCAATCGGTCATTCTAACGGATGACAGCGGATCTGTACTTTTGTAGCAGTGATTTCTTGCTGAGCGGGGTGTTGGGGTGATCCATCGAACGGTCGTCGGGTGCTCAACGGGGGCAGTGACCCGCGTCTCGTACCCTTACCTTCCGCTACTATTGTTTCCATTTATTCACAAATGAACGTAATGACTCGAATAAGTGGTTGATATTATTAAACGACTCCAAAAGATTCAAGTCAGTAAATAGAGTCGAACTTCCTATTACTAGAAGCTTGCCTCGCCAGTTGATCATGTGATTTACACATATCCTTTCAACGTAATCATGGGACTTGTCGTTTTTACATACTCATTACTTACCAGTTGGTTTGTGCAGATACTCTATGAAAAGGTTGAATCGTGTATTAATTATAAGCAATACATACGGCGTACATACTAGAGAAGTATCTACTCTTTTTATTATGTATAGCTGTGAACACTGAGGGAAAATATACAATAAACTAAACTACAAATACCAAACCAGGAAGTTCACATATGTGCGTGCATGTCTGTTCAGTCGACTAGAAAAGGTAAGTCGTTCGAAGTCCAATAATAAGGGAATTCACAGGACTTTTCACTTGACTTACAGAAGGATATCAGTCAGCTACTGTACATCGACTACATTATTTGCAGCATTTGGGTTGTGCTTATATTTTTGTTTACTGTTTTGCATTTACAGTCACTGATCACTGATGATCAGGTAGTACGGTTCTATAGGAATACTGTGGGACTTTGTGTTGTCGGCAGAAGTTCTGGATAAAAAGGTTAGCACTAACAAAATAATTATAATTTTAACTGGGAGTTGGATGAGACAATTGGGGTTTATAAGATATTTAATTCAATGGCTTTGCCCAATCGTTTGTCCCATAGATATGAAAGTGGAATTATCTAGAGTTGTAACTAAAGATTATATTTTTTAAGAAACGTTTTCAGACTATCCTATTCAGTTGCATGGAATTATAATAATGAAATAACCCCCCCTTCTCCCCTTTTATAACTTTTCTTACAACTTAATTTCTCTCTTCAGCTCTCAGTCAAGTCCTTTCTTTCTGTTCTCAGTAGATGAGAATTTCTCTTCGCTCCTTGTCTCTTGTCCTGAGGAGCTTCTCTGATAGACTGTCTGTGGTCTCAGAAAAGCAAATAGATTCTGTTGCTGCGATGCGATTGGTGCAGTTCTGCCGCCAAGGAGATGATGGAAGGATCAGAGTTGGCGTGGAGCAGGGTGAAGGTCTTGGTGTCATTGACCTTAAGGCCTATGACCCTTCAATGCCAACAACAATGAAGGAGCTGCTGGAGATGGGACATAAGGGCCTGCAGTGTGCACAGAGGTAACACACACACACACAATGGCTTTCAAATGTATTCACTCAATCCGGACATTTTGTATTACAACATAAAATCAAAATGTACTTAAAAATAAAATCCTCAAAACTAGTCAGTATTATGTAAACTTATATTCTCACTTGCGTTGATTCCAAAAATGTCTTCACCTAAACTATGTGAAACACCTTCATTGCACACAGGTGGACTATTTGTCTTTTAATGACAATTCGTTGCACCGCAGTTCATTCTGGTGTCATAGCAAAAGAGGGGAATGCTTATGCAATAATTTCTTTTATATTTGTAATTAATTTGGAACAATCTGTAGAATGTATTTTCACTTTGACATTTTGTTTTTGCGTTGATCTATTTAGAATTAAAGTCCTAGGGGGTGAATGCTTTTAAGCACAATTTGTTGGTACCTATCCACAAACCGTACTTTACACCCCGAACAAATACTATTTTCTCTTCCTCAGGGCGCTTGAGGCTAGTCCTGCTCAGTGTGTGGTTCCAAGTGCGGAGGTGAGGCTGCTCTCCCCAGTCCTAGCCCCAGAAAAGGTGGTGTGTGTGGGGATGAACTACCGAGACCACTGCCTGGAGCAGAATGCCCCTATTCCCGAAGAACCAATTATCTTTAGCAAGTTCCCCAGTGCGATCACTGGGCCATTTGAAGACATCATACTACCCAATGAGAGCCAGGTGAGAGCTGTCTTTGTGCCAGTTATAAACCCAGAGGAGAAAAAAGGAGTACAGTTTATTTGCATGGTCATGGAGATGTGCCTGCTACAACTGAACGGCATAGTCATCATCCATTGAATAACTCAGTAAATTAATGATCTTTGATCTGCTTCTCTCTGATTGAAGGAAGTAGACTGGGAGGTAGAGCTAGCCTTTGTAATTGGACGAAAGGGGAAGCACATTAAGGTGAGGGAACGCTACTTCACAACCAAGGGTTTATGTCCCTCAGCCGACATGTGCATATTCATTTCTATACATGTGTACCCAAACACTACTCTCTCTCACAGGAAGAGGATGCTATGTCCTACGTGGCAGGTTTCACAGTGGCCAATGATGTCAGTGCACGTGATTGGCAGTTAAAACGCAATGGGAATCAGTGGCTTCTGGGAAAAACATTTGACAGCTTCTGCCCTCTAGGCCCCGCCTTGGTGACCACCTCTGCTGTGAAGGGTGAGAGGGAATGAGAATAATTAGAAAAATTTACACGTATGATGTCCTTATTTGCATCTATTTATTTTTGGTCCAGACCCCCATAACCTAGGTATCCGCTGTCTGGTGAATGGAGTATCAGTCCAAAACAGCAACACTAACCAGCTCATCTTTAAGACGGAGCAAGTGGTGGCCTGGGTTTCAAAGTGAGTGATTCGCAAACACACACCCTCTGAAGGGCCACTTAACAGTTAATGTAAGGGTCATTCCTTATTATTTCACCAAGCTTGTTCTGAAATTGTTTCCGTACTTCGAAAGACATACATTAGCATTTGTGTAATATTACATCCCGGTTTCCAAAAAAAACCTTGTGTAAAATGAAAACAAAAACAGAGTGCAAATCATTTAAATCCTATATTCAGTAGAAAATAGTACATGGACAACTGAGACATTTTGTTTCTTGAAAAACGCACTGCTCCAAAACATTAAGGGAACACATCCCAGTATAACACCAAGTCAATTAAACTGGTAGCATGAGATGGTACCTGCAGCCCATTCAGGTTGCACCGGTCGTCCAGCTCCTCCAGGATGGCACGTCCAAACGTGGCTTTGCAAGGTTTGCTGTGTTTCTCAGAGAGAACTGGGCATCAACCTGACAGTAGGACCAGTATCTACTCCTTTGTGCGAGAAGGAACAGAAAGAACACTGCTAGAGCCCTACAAAATGTCAGAAACAGACTCCATGCGGATGGCATGAGGGCCCGACATCCTCTAGTGGGACCCGTTCTCATTGCACCGTGCATCTTGATTGGCATCTGCCAAAGAACAGCAAAATTGGCCGGTCCACTATTGACACCCCGTTTTCTTCAGTTATATGAGCAGGTTCACACTGAGCACACGTGAAGGACTCTAGAGACGCTGTGG
>JACXGK010001791.1:0-41878 GCA_016801125.1 Novumbra hubbsi
CAGTCCAACGGTCAGTCTGAACGCACCAATCAGGAGTTGGAGGCTGCCTTGCGCACGGTCACGTCTGCGGACCAGACCGACTGGAGCACCCACCTGCCGTGGGTGGAGTACGCGCACAACACCCTGGTGAACGCCTCCTCGGGAATGTCCCCGTTCCACGTCTGCCTCGGTTACCCTCCGCCTCTGTTCCCGGCTCAGGAACGTGACGTGGCTGTCCCATCGGTCCACGCCCATCTCCGCCGGTGTCGTGAGGTTTGGCGACGTGCACGGGTTGCGCTGCTGAGCGCCTCCGCCGCATCCAAACGTTCGGCCGACCGGCACCGTTCCCCTGCACCTACTTACGCGCCTGGGCAGCGTGTGTGGCTGTTGGCACGTGACCTCCCTCTCCGGGTTGCTTCGCGGAAACTGGCTCCGCGCTACGTGGGTCCGTTCCCGGTAGACACTCTCGTCGGTCCGAGCGCTGTTCGGTTGCGTCTCCCTCCTTCTATGCAGATTCACCCTGTGTTCCATATGTCCCAATTGAAACCGCTCTCCTCCAGCCCTCTCTGCCCCGCAGCTCCTGCTCCGCCGCCTCCTAGGATGATTGATGACCACCCGGCCTACACTGTCCGTTGGCTCCTGGACGTGCGGCGACGAGGCCGGGGTCTCCAATACCTGGTGGACTGGGAGGGTTACGGCCCTGAGGAGCGCAGCTGGCAGCCACGTTCACGTATCCTCGACCCCTTGCTCATTCGCGACTTCAACCGTGCCCATCCGGGCCGTGTCGGGCGGCCGCCAGGTGGTGTCCGTTGAGGGGGGGTCCTGTCAGGGTTCCACCCTACCTGACTGTTGCTGGCCCGTTGGCTACCTCTGGTGGCCTGTGAGCAATGTGCTCCTCCCTGTCACAAATCACACCGTCACCAAGCACCTGGCCACCTGCGCACACCTGTCCCTCATCACACTGATCACTGGCCTTACTTAGTTCCCCGTTTCCCTTGGCTCAGTGTCAGTTCAACCAAAATGCTACGCTAGTTTGTCACAGCCTGTATTTGTTATTTGACTCCTGCGTCTCACCGCAACTTTTGGCTTAACAGCCTTTGTTCTCGCTATATATATATATATATATATATATATACAGACCTACTCCTACACTCCTGGACGTGTGCCTTCATCGATAATCCGAGTGCAACATTCCACTACTACTGTTACCACTACGGATCCTTACGTCTATCCCCCTCAGGAGTTGTTTTCCTCAGTCGTGCAATTGGATCCACACCATCGCCTGTTCACGAACAATCCTTACACCAAAGCATTTTTGCTTGAAGTTATATTAATTTGTTCCTTAGCCCACTAAAAGGACAGCTACCTAACAGGTTGTTTAGGGCAATATAGTCAGAAATCTTGTTGTAGCCATTTAAAATGTATAGTGGAGGTCACTTAATTTTGTGTGGGATTCATATTCTTAGTGTCAAATATCTCACCAATATACATTTTGCATTCAAACACTCATTGCCTCTTTCGCCGGTCCCAGAAACTGCACTGTGACAACTGGCTTTTCATATGATGACTGTGTTCAAAAAAGCGTTCAATTTCAATATATTCTATAATATTCTGATAGGTGACATGCTGGTAAATTTAACTCAAAGTGAGAAGATGATGATAAATTAGAAAACAAAGTGTGAAGATGGAGAAGATGGTGTTGAGACGTTTGCCTGATGATCCCATAGAGAAGTGGCATGGAGGTGCCCCCAAGTGTGGATTTACGGTACTCCCCACCTTTTAGGAAATACTGACGCCCCCTGAAGTTGAGCAGCTCATAGATGGCCAGTGCACTGTCCACCACCACATTTAAGTGGAACTCACAAAACTTAAAGGTTTATTGTTCAGAACGACGTTCCTCTGTCAACTCTCCATTCTTGCCTGTGAAGTCTGGCCTGTCAAAGAATCTGATCTTATAGGAATTCTATTACACCTGTAAAATAGTAACAACCAAAAATACATGAATATCAATATAACTAATTCATAAATAACTATCAAAGTAATAGTAATCATAGAAATAATTTGATTTGCCAATCATCTGTACACCCTTAACAAGCATATTACGCAATTTAGATCCGTCTTTAAATTGGTTTGTCCTGGGTGCCTTCAACATCTAATGTGCATGGATCTGAACGTGAGGCAAACTGCTGCCAAAACATGAGCCTTTTATCTCCCCTTATTGTCTGTTGGCTTCTGACTAAACACTGCCCGGTTGGTGCCACCCTAATGCATTCCTGAACGCTGTCACACATCCAAATGGGGTTAGACACTTTTTAACATCTTAATTGCCAAAACCCAAATATTCCCGCAAAAACTAAATAAGATAGTCAGGAAACCATTTCTAAGAGAACCAACTAATTGCTTATATTCAGCAGAACGCCTAGTGATACAAATACTCCAATCCGTCAGAGACGTCTTCACACGTTAGTATGTTTGTACTGCTGGTCGAGTATAAAGGCTATTCCATGCTAGACATTGTCAAGAAACTGAAGATCTCTTGCAAGGCTGTGTACTCTTCCCTTCAAAGAACAGCGCAAACTGGCTCTAACCGGAATACAAAAAGAAGTGGGAGGAGCCAGTGCAAAACTAAGCAAGAGGTCACATATATTAGAGACTTTTTATTTGGAGAAACAGATACCTCACAGTTCCTCAACTGTCAGCTTCATTAAATAGTCCCCTCATAACATCAGTCTCAATGTCAACAGTGAAGAGGCGACTCAGGAATTATGGCCTTCTAGGCATAATTGCAAAGCAGTTGCAATAGAAAAAAATGAATAAGATGGCCTTTAGAATACAGACACTGGAGAGATTGTGTTCAACAAATTTTCAAGTATTCAGAGCACAAAGAACACTCACCAGACACAGACCAACATAAAGATTCTGGAGGAGTGCTTGACGCCATGTGTCAAGCATGGTGGAGGCAAAGTGATGGTCTGGGGGAGCTTTTGTTGTGGTAAAGTGGGAGATTTGTACAGGGTAAAAGGGACTGTGAAGAAAGACAAGCTATCCCTCCATTTTGCAACGTCATGCCATACTCTGTCTACTGGGCTTATTGGAGCCAATATCCTGCTACAAGAGGAACATTACCCAAAGCACAGAGCCAAACTTTGCAAAATCTATCTAGGGAAGAAGCAGGTATCAGCTGGCATTCTGTCTATAATTGAGTGGCCAGCACAGTCACAAGATCACAACTATTGAGCTGTTGTGGGAGTAGCTTGACTGTATAGTACATAAGAAGTGCCCATCAAGCCAATCCAACTTGTGGGAGGTGCTTCAGGAAGCATGGGGTGAAATCTTGTTCAATAACCAGAACAAATTTACAACAAGAATGCCAAAGTTCTGCAAGGCTGTAATTGCTGCAAATCTAAGATTGTGTGACGAAAGTTTGAATAGTACTGTATGTCTTTGGATTTCATGTATATTATAAAATCTAAACAACACGACTCACAAGGTCATGTAAACTAATCAATAAATGCAAATAAAGATTGTTCTTCTGCACATTTATTTGACAATCAGGTTATTCAGCACATATCAGTGATACGCCTCATGCTCATGAACCTCATGCCCTTGGCCCCCATACCACCCATGCCCATCTCTCTGAAGTTCCTGTACTCTCCAGGCCTCATGTACATCATCCTGCCTCTGTAGTGGGGCTGTTCAAACATCAGCCAGTGGCCGTCCATCACCTGGGCAGACTGGCAGTCAGACATGCGGTACCGCTCCTGGATGGAGTCACAGTCGTCCATCAGCTCCATGCTCTGGCCTCCAAAGTTCTCCTTCTCATAGATCTTCATTCGGTATGAGCCTCTGTGCTGTTGAGTAGGAAAATCGAAAACGATTTGCTTAAAAGATCTGGTGTCGTCCTTTGTGTAACGTCGGTCTAAAGCTTGGTAAGTAGCTCTGAGGTGCCAAAAGAAGTTTTTTGTGTGCTGTCTAATTCAAATGTATACTCCATTACATAATTCATTTATGTTTAAACCAGTTTAAGCCTAAACTTGCAATACGTTTCAGGATTTTCCAAAGTTGTCCTATTACATAACAATATTCAGGAGTTCCTCTTTATTTCCCATTCTTTAACATTTTTTGAAGTCTATATTTTAATTGTAGACAAATATTTTTGGTTTTCTTACCGAGGGAATCATACGGCTAGACCTGATGCAATCACTCTGACTCATGCCCATCAGCCGCTGGTTGTCAGGGTACTCTCCTCTTCTGACCAGCATCTGGTGCCCCATGAAGTTGGGGCGCTCATAGACCATGAAGCAGCCACTTTCAACCCTGCATGAGTTGCACCTGCTCAGATGGGAAGTCAGCTCAGGGCAGTCATTGCTGGTCTCGTAAGAACGTCCCTGGAAGTTCTTGTCCTCGTAGAAGATGATCTACAAGATACGTTGTAAAACATATGGCAGCAGTTATAGTAGAGTTACAGTAAACACATATAATTTAGCACATAAGAACAGCATAAAGGCAGCCTACCCTGCCCATAGTCATGGTGGCTGTTGGTTGTTCAGGCTTGACTGTAAATGCTAGTGCCTCTCGTGCCCTTTTATACCTCGTTAGATGCACACCGCATATGTTTCCACATTGTGTTCAATTCCTGAGTCATCACCATGTAATGTACTGTAAATGAAAGCAGGTTCAATATTATTTGTTTTAGTAGTACTTTCCAAGTAACTTTTGTTTAAAGAACTAATAGAACGTCATGAATTTATCATGTCAATTTCTTTGTCGGCATTGATGATCATGCACCGTTAATTGTGAATTATGATTTTAAACACTATGTACTTGACCTAGAAGCATTGATAGACATGGGCTCGTTGCCAACTGTGCCAACTGCACCAGCACAAAGCCCTTCGCTGGGCCCGCCAACATTGTGTTTTTGCATTGTGGGAAATAATGCTGTGATAAGAAATAGTTACATTCTCTGTCACAGGTTCATGATATTTTTATGGCTCTTGTGCAGAGCAGGTCTCAGATGTGGAAAGAAACGTCCCTGCTGCTACTACATTGAGGTATATGTTTAAAGAATGGTTGCAGTCGTCTCATATAGAAGTCATTGTGGATAGAAACTTCCTTGCTGCTACTACATTGAGGTATATGTTTAAAGAATGATTGCAGTCGTCTCATGTTGAAGTCATTGTCCAGGCAAGATAACCTCAAGTCAACACTAGTGGGTTAACTTTACTCAAAAGCAAAAGTATGTACTATTTACTAAAATGAGAAGGGCTGTATGCATGATTTGTAGGAAAAATTTATTAGTGTAAGAAAACTTCCAAAATATATCTTTATTATTAGTAGAAGACGTACAGAATGTTGAAATTGAATTTCCTGTAAATTACTTGTTGCAAAAATTCTACACTTTTCACTTAACTTCAGGCAATTTCAAATGATTTTTTATATTTAAAAAGTAGATTCCATTACAAGGCCATTTGCAAAATGTAGGGTATGTTAAGAATTTTCCAAAGATGTAGGATATGTCATAAATTTGCTAAAAGATATAATACGTACAGAATTTACAGAAATGTATGACATACAAATTTGTAAACATACTATACAGTTCCTGTTTTATTCATTAGGATTCATGGACTCAAGGTCTAAAGAACAAAGTATATTGTGGTACTGTGGTACTGGATGAATCGATATAGTTTGGATCTCTTGAATTGTAGAAGGACAGGACATATTGGCTCTCAGACATTTCTATAATTTGCAGAGAAGGTAGAGCTGCATGTTCAGCTTCTATTTCTTGCAATTTTTACTTTGTATTTTTTTTTTTATTATATGACAATCAGTTAAAAAATATAAGAATTGGGGATTATTATTCTTGTAAATAAAAATAAATGAATGATGCGTTGTAGGATTGATAGTTGGGCACATTGTAACATCTTCAGTTTTGAGTGAACACACCTAGTTTAAGTTAACATCCATTCATTGTATCACATTTCAGTACACATAGCACAGTGGCAATAATACTAAAATCAATATCAGCATGTCAACTATATGGTATTAACATTGCTTAAATCAAATCATTTGGGAATTTTAAAACATAGAACTTGAGTTTTTTTTCTATTGTGCATTTATCCAGGAACAAAAATAACATGCAAGGTGAGGAGTAACAATAAATATGAACCTTTTACAAATACACTGGACCCATTGCAGTTTGTGTATAAAGCCATAAAGGCTGTGGATGACACTAACATTGGCCACTATTACACAAAGATGCACGCAAGGATACTGTTGGTGAACTACAACTCCACGTTCAACACCATCATCTCAGGACTACTCCATGATCAACTCTGCTGGAACATCACTGACTTTTTACACAGCTGTCACCCACTAGGTCAGAAATGGCCCTCTGGCAGATGGAGGTCAGACTGAAAGTGCAGGTCTATCCTAACCCAAAACCCCCAGCCAGAAATCTAAACAGTTTCCTCCTCATGTTGTGGCCAGCAACGACTACACATTCTATAGAAATATGGGCACACCCCCCCACATCAGTTATAATAATACATGTACTCTATCATATGTTTGAATGTCATTATCTTTTACATGCCAGTCATTGTTTGTATATAATTGAATGTCAACATTGTGGCATTTGTTTTATTCTGGCCAAATTCTACAGACCAATTCATTTTCCACTGATTCGTCTTTTGGTTAAAAAAATCTGATATTTTTCCAGTATTTTAGCAAAAGATTGGAACATTCATGAAATCAAATGTTTTACTGTTTACGATCATCCGCAGACATGGAAACCGCCCAGCCGCTGTTTATTCTATGTAAATGAACCCCATTTCTTGTCATAATAAATTTCCCATTTGTGCAGGAAACCTCCACATCTCGCAACACCAGTTTCACTCCCTCGATCACATTTTGGTCGATCACACAAAAGTATCATGGAACCATATAACAAACAAATAAATGTTCATCACTTCCGTGTCAACTATAGTGTCTAGCAAAACATCTAAATATTATTTTATTCTGCTTGCGATCATATTTTTAAAAGTAATATAAACTTTTGTTGGTGGGCCTCTCTGATTGGATGCCATGGGTGTCGCACACCCATTGCACCAATTAAAGCTCCGCCTCTGATATTGTGTTCAGACATTCAAAACTACAATGAACAATGGTTTCCTCAGGGTTTCAGTGGGGTGAATTTGTTTCTTTATTCTGGCTAATAGCCCACGTAACTGTGTATTTGAGCTGTTGTATGGGTAACATAATCGACTGGTCAGTCAATAGTGCCAGACTGATAGAAATTACCTGGAATGTTCAAATCAAAGCTCCGTATGATAAGTAATAATTTATAATCTCAATTTTCATACATAAATCTCTATAGACTAATGCCAACATATGTCAGTACCTTGCTATACATTCTACTAACAAATTGGATTCTGCTTTGAATCAGTTGAGTTGATGAGTCAGGGTTCACACACAAAACTGGGGTTTTACATTAGAACAGCTGCATGGAGAGGAGATAAGCTAACATCATGGGCACGGTAAGGATAGCTTCACACGTTACTAATTTTGTATTAATTAACACTTGGCAAACAATAGCAGTCAAGAGTTTGGGGTCAGAAATTTCCATGAAAACCTCCATGAGTTTGTATTGGAAATATAGTAACATGATTAGGAAATATTTGAAAAGGTATAAATAATGTTTTTTTTACATTCTAGTTGTCAATTTGAAGAAATTTCACACCCTGCTTCTGGAAACACCTTGCACACATTGGATTGGCTTGATGAGCACTTCTTACGTATAAGGGTCAAGATTCTCCCACAGCAGCTCACTTGGGTTGACATCTGGTGACTGCGCTGGCTACTTCATTATAGACAGAATACCAGCTTTTATTGGCTAGGCTGAGATACAGCATTTAATTTGCAGCTCTGCCTTGAAGGCCTCATCCCGGATTCAGTTGCTAATAATGTAGATATTCCATTAAAAATCATCAAGGGACATTGATTAAGTTTTTCTCAGGGGCCTCCCAAATGGTGCTAGAACAAGGCTCGGTCAGAGCCTTGACTGCGCAGTTGACGAGTGGCTTAGAAGCCACTGTCAGAGGAGAAGAGAGACTTCCTCATGTAATCCCTCTCAAGCAGATCCTTCATGCAGGTCAGGCACCGGAGGTCATCAGGTGACCACGTTGACCCATGCGACCTCCTGGTTAAGCTCAGTTGAAAAACAGCAGAATGACTTGGTACGGTCTGGAACACCAGAATCCATTGGAAGCGGTTGCGACGCGAAGGGGGCATACATACAATTGGACTGTAATGAAATTCAGGATGAGATAAAAAGCATTTGTTACTGTATTTATTTTTAAATATTAAAGAAACTGTAATAAATAAAACATTACTCCTTAAGAGAAAATGTAATGTTTGTGTGTTCCACCTAATCGCACATAGGATCCTTCATGATGAGGATCTAAGAGAGGTAGAACTTTGGAGGACAAATGATGGAGCTGATGGACGACTGTGACTTTATCCAGGACCGGTACCGCATGTCTGACTGCCAGTCCTGCCACGTGATGGATGGCCACTGGCTGATGTACGAACAGCCCAACTACAGAGGCAGGCAGATGTACATGAGGCCTGGAGAGTACAGGAGCTTCAGAGAGATGGGCATGGGTGGCACGGGGGTGATAAGCATGAGGCGTATCATGGATTGTTGTTATTAATTGCACCAATGTCATAATCCAGTCAATAAAAAGTAAATGAATGAGAACTACTGTGTGATTCATTAAAAATACATTTGACATTTGTACAACCTTTGTTTAGCTGTCACACTTTCCAATAAAATGTTTAACCAAAAAACAGGGCTGCTTAAAAGTTGACAATCCTTGCTATGTGTCACGGTGATGCCGGAGTCCGCCCCCTCTGGTCAACGACGGTCGGCATCATCGGACTACTAAGCCGAGAGGGCAACTTCCCGGGAGGAGTGAAGGGGGCTCTTTGCACACCTGTGTTCCATTGGCAATTTAGCCTAGTATTTAGGTCTCGCATTAATATTCCAGTGTCGGTGATTAACCTTAAGAAGCAGATTGCGCTGTGTTTTGGCCCTCCTTTACAGTTAGCTTTGAAGCAGCTCTTTTGTGTATATTACGGAGAGCTAGTGTGCAGCTCAGCCTTTCAGTTTGGTTAATGGAAGTGTTGTATCAGTATTGTCTGGATGTTCGTGTGGAATCCCGGATTCTTATAAACCTTGTTTTGAACCTGCAGTTCTTTCTGTGTGTGTGCTTACTTCCTATCACCACTGTTCAACTTACACTATGCAAGGCTGTTTTTATAGTTGTAAAAAGTTTTTGTTGAATTACTTTACAAACAAAATAAGTTTCTAGATGCTTTAAATTTTTGCGCTTGATTCAGAAAGCAAAACTACTATTATCTCATGTATATATGTATTTATTATTATAGCCGCCATAACTCTTACAGTTGTTGCAATACGGAGACATGACAGTTATCTAAATGTGTGTCACGTTTGGGTTGCTATTGTTTTGAGGATGGTTTGGTGGCAAGGTTAAGGAAATATTTACATTATTGTGGCAAAAACATAGCCACACTGAACGGTTCGTAGCTAGCCACACTGAACGGTTCGTAGCTAGCCACACTGAATTCCGGTTACACAGCAACATGTACAGAGTGGCGTCCCATGGTGATGTCAGCTCTAGTTTAGCAGGCAAACCACCAATGAGATCACTCTCTCAAACCCTCCCTTATGTATCACTCGCTGAGTTCTACAATATGCCTGACAAGGTGTATTGGAGCAGGGAAACAACTGGTTGTTTTTAACCTGAGTTTTGCGGCTTTATCTGTGTTAACTTACTGCTAGTACACAGCTGGGCACCGTATACAGCTGGTGCGAGTACAAGCACACGTTACAATTTCCCCAGACATTTTTACTTTTCTAGTATTTTAAATATGATTTATTTCCACATGGGCTCTTTGCTGAAATATCTAGGTAATGGTTTTATTTCTTACAACAGCACTTTGACTAAATAAAAGATCTTGAAACCTATCAGATAACCTAATTGATGTGTGTTATTTAGGTGTGTTAATTATAAATATAGCTTCCAACAATAATACATTGTTCATCGCTACAGGCATTATATTGTTGTTGTTAGCTCTTGGGAGTTGAAGGTTGAATACTTGTATACGCATTTAGTGACAAAAGCTGATCTAAAATCTAATTTATTTGATTGATGTAGTCCGTCTCTCCAGTACAAATCTGTCTAGAACAGAGATGTCTAGAACAGAGGTAGTCAGTTTATCCAGTACCGATATGTCTAGATCAGAAGTAGTCAGTTTCTCCAGTACAGATCGGTCTAGGACAAGGTCCTCAGTTTCTTCAGTACAGATCAGCCTAGAACAGAGGTAGTCAGTCTTTTCATCACAAATCTGTCTACAAACGAGGTAGTCAGTTTCTCCAGTACAGATCTGTCTAGAAACAAGGTAGTCAGTTCTGTACTGGAGAAACGGACCTAGAACTGACCTTGTCAGTTTCTCCAGTGCAGATCTGTCTAGAATGGAGGTTGTCAGTTTCTCCAGTACAGATCTGTCTAGAATGGAGGAAGTCAGTTTCTCCAGTACAGATCTGTCTAAAACTGAGGTTGTCAGTTTCTCAAGTATAGATCTTTCTAGAACAAGGTAGTCAGTTTCTCCAGTAGAGATCAGTTTAGAACGGAGGTAGTACGTTTCTCCAGTACAGATCTGTCTAGAACGGAGGTAGTCAGTCTCTTCAGTACAGATCTGTCTAGAACAAAGGTAGTCAGTTTTTCCAGTAAAGATCTGCCTAAAATGAGGTAGTCAGTTTCTCCAGTACTGTCACGTCGCCTCCTGGTGGTGGATCGTCCTCCGGGCGCGTGCCTCCCCGGCGCTCGACGTCGCCGGCCTTCTAGCACCATCGTGTATGTTTGTCCCGTTTCCCATGTCCTGTGAAGGCACCCTTCCATGATTCCCCACGGCTGTCCCCAATCAGCTGGGTATTTAAACCCTTGTGTGTCTTGTCTCCTTGTGCGTTATTGTCGTTTTTGCGTGTTGGATGTACGTATATAGATCAGCCGTGTCTCTGCACACCTGTTTATTTATAGTACGTACAATATCCGTGCCTGCGAGCATGTTTGCTCTTTATTTTAGCCTTTCACGGCTTTCAGTGTTCAGTAGGAATAAACTTCGAACACTTCATTCACCCCTGCGCCTTGATCATATTCATTCACTGCACCAGCCGTCACAAGTACAGATCTGTCTAGAACAGAGGTTGTCAGTTTCTCTAGTACAGATCTGTCTAGAACTGAGGTTGTCAGTTTCTCCAGTACATATTTGTCTAGAACGGAGGTTGTCAGTTTCCCCAGTACAGATCTGTCTAGAACAAGGTAGTCACTTTCTCCAGTACAGATCTTTCTAGAACTGAGGTAGTTTGTTTCTCCAGAACACATTTGTCTAGAAGAGAGGTTCTCAGTTTTTCCAGTACTGATCTGTCTAGAACGAGGTAGTCAGTTTCTCCTCTACAGATCTGTCTAGAAAGGAGGATGTCCGTTTTTTCAGTACAGATCTGTCCAGAACAGAGGTCGTCAGTTTCTCCAGTACAGATGAGTCTAGAATGGAGGTAGTCAGTTTCTCCAGTACAGATGAGTCTAGAACGGAGGTCGTCAGTTACTCCAGTTCAGATCAGTCTAGAACGGAGGTCGTCAGTTACTCCAGTTCAGATCAGTCTAGAACGGAGGTCGTCAGTTACTCCAGTTCAGATCAGTCTAGAACGGAGGTCGTCAGTTTCTCCAGTACAGATCTGTCTAGTCTATTTTGTCACCTGGTGTTCTTCTTGATATTCAGCTTCAGCCACCCTGCACACCTCTATTACAAAGGACCAGGAGAAAGCCAATTATTTATTATTCATTATGAACATTAACTATTTTAGTTCCAATAAACTAGTACATTTTTCTAGCAAGTCCATAACATCATTAAATGTTGAGAAAGTGTATGGGTATGAATACTTTCCAAATGTGATATATTAATTACTGACATAGTACACAACAAACACAACAAACATGCACCTGTTGGTTGATGAGCTCTACTTTAAAAGGATGTTTGCATTAATTATAAACATCTTGTGGAGATTCTTTTTAATGTATTTGTTTGCATTACTGGACTAAAAAGATGTAAAACCTTTAAAACCTGTACTCACTAAACGACCTCTGAAACTAACTATAAAATGTGTATGTAAAATAAAAAATGTGTATGTAGGGATTACATCATGGCTATAATTCAAACAAAAGCATAAAACTTAAATACCACCTGTTAAAATAGACCATTGACTACTAATTCAAAAAGCCCAGTTACATTGGTTTCCCATGGAAAAATCCATTCTAAAATCTTCTAGGGATCAAATCACATGGAAATGTTGCGAAAGCACTTCAGCATTCTATAGGCCTCTATACCATGTTGCTGGGTCAGGGGTTTACACAATGGGGGCCAGAAATTTGTTGGGTTCGGTCAGGTATAAAAGTAAGGGTTAAACCAGTCAGGACATCAGTGCACAGTAGCAGCACAGCTCAAAGGAACAATCGCAATCATGATGGGCAAGGTAAGCACTGTGTTTCATGCTACACTTATACACTTTCGATTATTTAAGTTATATGCTTAAATAATGTGTGATTAGAAAAATTACTATTGCAATATCTTTAAAAAAATATTTTTGGGACAATATTAACATGCTGAAAATTTCCTTTTCACGATTGCAGATCATCTTCTACGAGGACAAGAACTTCCAGGGTCGTTCCTATGAGACGAGCCAGGACTGCCCTGACATGTCCTCCTACCTGAGCAGGTGTCACTCCTGCAGGGTGGAGAGCGGCTGCTTCATGGTCTACGACCGACCCAACTTCATGGGAAACCAGTACTTCATGAAGAGGGGGGAGTACTCTGACTACCAGCGTATGATGGGAATGAATGACTGCATCAGATCCTGCCGCATGATCCCAATGGTAAGATGGACATTTTTAATCTGACAATATATATATATATATATATATATACTCCTATTATGTAGATACATGTCATTTCCTTGATCAACTAAATGTGTCCTTCGTTGAATACAGCACAAGGGAAACTTCAGGATGAGGATCTACGAGAGGGAGAACTTCGGAGGTCAGATGATGGAGCTGATGGACGACTGTGACTCCATCCAGGACCGGTACCGCATGTCTGACTGCCAGTCCTGCCACGTGATGGATGGCCACTGGCTGATGTACGAGCAGCCCCACTACAGAGGCAGGCAGATGTACATGAGGCCTGGAGAGTACAGGAGCTTCAGAGAGATGGGCATGGGTGGCATGGGTGGCACAGGGATGAGGTTCATGAGCATGAGGCGTATCATGGACAACATGACTATGTAATTTCCTCAATTGTATATAAAGAAATTAAAAAAATTATCCTCAAAACGTTAATACGTCTAATTGTTTTCTTTTTGAGTCTCAAACATGTATTTGTGTGAAAGCATTTACCAATTTTACTCCCTACATCTTGTACATTTAAAAGTTTTTGCATGGATGTGTACAATGGACACTGTGTACAAAAACATCTCCTAAACTTAAAAACTTAAAATAAAGAGTACTCATGAAGCAGTAATCATAGGATGGGAGAAAGGTCATTTACTAAGACAAGCATCTGTATATTTACCAAATGACTTTCTCCACATACTTATTTTTGTATTTGATCATAATCATGTCCAAGAAAATAAGGGGGATGGATCTTAGATGTTTGACAGAAAGCATTTGACATTTAGTAATTGTAGGGACATTGGTTGGTGCAGTGTCTTACCCAAAATGGTAGCCACAAGACCATTAAATTAGGATGGATGGCTAGCATTTATCAAGATAATAAGTATAATGGACTAAATAGACTCAAAACATATAGGCATAGCTTTCATGTGTTGGAGGAGTAAATAGGCTGACATGGGCCAAAAGAGTTTGCCATGTAATAGATTGACAATATTTCTCCTCGGCAGGTAAGACATGTATACAAAAAACATATATTTGCTTGCTAGTAATTTTGCTATGGGCAAGATAGGCTATACAATTTCTGTTCCATATCACATGATGCACAGGGGTCATAACAACTTTCAAAGGTGAAACTATATTTTTATGTCTTAAACTGAGTTGTATATATACAAAAAAAAAATGCAATAGCAAAATACATTTGATGGGCAAACTGCGAAAGATATTTTGATAATTTATTTTGAATAATTTACAGACAAGTTATACGGTGTATGTATAAAGTATTCAGAACATCATTAACAGACATGTTATACAGTGCATTTATAAAGTATTCAGACCATCATTGACCGACATGTTATTCAGTGTATTCAGAAAGTATTCAGACCATCATTGACAGACATGTTATACAGTGTATTCAGAAAGTATTCAGACCATCATTGACGGACATGGTATACAGTGTATTTAGAAAGCATTCAGACCATCATTGACAGAAATGTTACACAGTGTATTTAGAAAGTATTCAGACCATCATTGACAGACAAGTTATACAATGTTTTTGGTAAGTATTTAGACCATCATTGACAGACATGTTATACAGTGTATTCAGAAAGTATTCAGACCATCATTGACGGACATGGTATAAAGTGTATTTAGAAAGTATTCAGACCATCATTGACAGACATGTTATACAGTGTATTTAGAAAGTATTCAGACCATCATTGACAGACATGTTATACAGTGTATTTAGAAAGTATTCAGACCATCATTGACAGACATGTTATACAGTGTATTTAGAAAGTATTCAGACCATCATTGACAGACAAGTTATACAATGTTTTCGGTAAGTGTTTAGACCAGGGGTCCCCAAACCGTTCCACGGAGGGCCCGAGTGTCTGCAGGCCACCACATCAGGATCCACTACTAAGAAATATTTTTGGTATAATTTGGTGTCAACATGTATTTCTTTGGTTTGTAGCAGACGAAAATCTAATTACTGACTAAACCTTTGCTTAAACCAGAAGAAATTACTTAAATGTACCAGACAATATTACAATCATATTTGGGGTTAAAAAAATAATAATAATCACATTTCAAGTAGGCAATTCTTCTTTACTTGGTAATTCAACAATGGGAAACAATTCATTCTCCTGTGTGCTTTAGGGAGCATGAGGGAGCAGCAAGAAAACCAGAAAAAAACAGACAAGATGGTAGCCAAAAATGGAGAATCTCAAAGCTACATGTCCATCTTTAGAGACCTTAATGTTTCAGTTTCTATCATTTGTAATGTCATCAATAAGTTAAAGGCCAGGGCCAGTGTAGGCAACCAGTGCAGGTCCCAACCTTTTGGGGGCCCTAGAAAAATTTGATTTGGGGGCCCCTTTCACCTAGTGGCCCTAAGTGGTCGCTATTTTTGCTCATGCCTAGGGCCGGCCCTGTATCCAACTGTAACATTAAAACATGGAAGCAGGACACCAACGCAGGGAGAACAGAGGACATTTAATGAATAAAACAAAATGGACAGGAACTAAACAGAATACTTAATAAAAGAACTAGGGAATAAAAAAAATAAACCACAGCACCAAGGAGGAACAAGGTTACATTGGGGTCAAACCAAAACAAAGACTGACAGGATACAATGAGGAAGCAAAAAGTTATACAGGGTCTGTGATAAGGGAGAACAAGTGAGGGTAATAAACAACAAAACGCGTGTCCGTGATCCAAACGAGGGAGAGAGAGGGTGTTAGATCTCTGGCCTGCTGTGCCAAGACCCCAACCTCCATCACCTGAGTGCAATTTGTTAAAACACACCTGAACATTCCACAATCCCTTCGGGGACAATCTCCTGTCAACATGAAAACAAATTACAGCGTTTTGATAAGGCACAATATTAGAGATAAAATAACACTTTTCCCATAGTCAAACATGGAAGAGGTTCAGTGATGTTTAAAGCATGAACCACGGCATCGTGAAATCAGGAGAATACCAAGGCATTTTGGAGCACAATGTCAAATCCTGTTAAACTAAGATGTTCATCATCAAGGTTATTGGTCTTTAAGAAGGTAAATGAACCCAAACACACTTTAAAATGTCTGAAGTGGTCTGCAATTGTTCCAGATTTAAATCTAGATTTTTTTAGAGATCTGAAAACAGAATCTAGTAGAATCCTTATAAGTCTGTACATCCTCTACCTGGAAGCAAGGAAATCAAAAGTACACCCCATCACCATCCACGCCCATGACAGTAGTTGGTAGTTGAAGATGTGTTGGTGTCGTGGTAACCGTTGTCCAGTGTAGGGTCTTGTCATGGCTTCAGGGGAAAGGCCTCATCTGGCACCAACACAAGGGGGACCAGGCCTCGATGGTCTACCTCAGAAAGAGATGTATGGTGCCTCGCCAAAGCAGGCAAGCATGCCCAAAACGTTACTTAGGGTCCAGGCATCCCTTGCCTGGCTACAGGAACCCACATCAACTGGCTGGAAATCGTATCAAACCAAAGCGAGGAAAGAAATGGAAACAGTCCCCATGTAATTGACGTACATATTGTCTGAGCAGGGTGTTGTCTGGTGCCTCAGCATAGGGAACAATGACGTGCTTGTCCTTAACTGACCCAACGTAGTTTAGGAAGTCCAAACTCTACCAGAACTCTGCATCAATCTCCTTCCAGTCACCCTTTTGTGGAACACACATGCTCCTGTCTGTAAAGGTTTGGCAACAGAGACAATCTTTGACATTGTGAAGTGACCAACAGAATATTACTGTCTTGTATGAGGCCCTTGCTGCAAGGAACCTGCAAAATAGCCAAATATTTCAATAGTTTTTCCGAAATTGTTAGTCAATTCCAACAGAGCGCTCTCAGAGCCAGACTGGTTAAACCCAAAGGCAAAAATAATATTTTTGTTTTATGTGTTACATATATTAATATATTATTTCAGTCGTTCATAAAAGAGCACATCAAACAGATGTTTTGTTTATGGTGAACTGTTTACGATTCACTAGCTTGTTGTCTTTCTGAAAGGTTTTGTGTCACCTGAAATAAGGTCATTTTAAGTCTTCTACAGAGCCAGTCATATGGAAATATGACAGAACTTTAGCACTATAGGCTTCCATACCATGTTGCTGGGTCAGGAGTTTACACAATGGGGGCCACATATTCTTTTGGTCGCATCACATATAAAAGGGTTACACCAAACAGGACATCAGCAGTAGCAGCAGAGGTACCATCAGCAGCTCAGTGACCAGCAATGACCACCGCCGGCATGAACATGGGAAGGGTAAGCTTTTTCTTTTTTAAATGCCCTATATTAAAATCAGATGTTTACTCATCAATCTAAACGTGCATAAAGTGTCTACCCACAAATCAGGACAGCATGCTTTTCTTCTCTCCAGATCATCTTCTACGAGGACAGGAACTTCCAGGGCCGCTCCTACGAGTGTTTCAGCGACTGCCCCGACATGTCCTCCTACCTGAGCAGGTGTCACTCCTGCAGGGTGGAGAGCGGCTGCTTCATGGTCTACGACCGACCCAACTTCATGGGAAACCAGTACTTCATGAGGAGGGGCGAGTACGCTGACTACCAGAATCTGATGGGAATGACCGATGGTATCAGGTCCTGCCGCATGATCCCAATGGTAAGTTGTTTCATATTCAGGATTCTGTTGCGGGCCAACTAGATGCCATCTCGGATTTTCAACTGTAGTTAATTTGACATATCGTTATTTCCTTTTAACAGCACAGAGGGGCCTTCAGGATGAGGATCTACGAGAGGGAGAACTTCGGAGGTCAGATGATGGAGCTGATGGACGACTGTGACTCCATCCAGGAGCGGTACCGCATGTCTGACTGCCAGTCCTGCCACGTGATGGACGGCCACTGGCTGATGTACGAGCAGCCCCACTACAGAGGCAGGATGATGTACATGAGGCCTGGAGAGTACAGGAGCTTCAGAGAGATGGGCATGGGTGGCATGGGTGGCACAGGGATGAGGTTCATGAGCATGAGGCGTATTACTGATATGTGCTAGATGTCTTATGTTGATCAAATGAATAAATATGTAATATTTTAACAACTGAGTGTCCTTCATGCTTTCAATATTTCGAAATTTAGTCTTTAGTGTTCTTAAGCATGATTCAACGTGTATCTAAACAGAAACAGATACCCGTGTATGACGTATTTGAAGGGGCTTGGCTCATAAGCCTTGACATAATATATAAATATAAACAAATACAATGGATGAGACATTTTGCGTGTACCCTATGACCTAAAGTTAAATACTGTTATGAGCATTCCTTATTGACTGTCATGAAGCATTTACATAAATAGTATTTTCACAAAGATAGATTTTGATTCAATTTTGATTAGTTAGCTGCTATTTGTTAGTACATGTCCACAAACATCCTAGGTCTCCAAAATAAGCCATACTTAATAAATCATAATACAACTAAAGTTACAGAAGAAACATTAGGATTAATAACCAAACATACCTATTAATTGTGGCTGTGAAGTTGGTAAATGTGGTACCCCAGGTTGGTTTGTATTGTATTACAATACATACGCAATTAATAACATAATCTAATGCAAACTTTTTAACAAAGTTGTGCTCATTTGTAGGACTAATTCCTATTAATGCACAAATCAAAATGGATACTGATGTTTTTTCAAAAATACATTGATGGTCAGTGATAATAATGTGACCTCCATGTCATCCCATCAAGTTCGGATTCAGAAATCCATTGAGCGAATTAACAAGTACTTCCCTAACCATCACAGGGAACATTTCCAGTGGAGTTGACTGGTATACATCAATCCATATAGAAGTTCTCAACATACTAGAACTAACAGCAAGTACATAACAGAATAAACGTACAAAGGAGAGACACCTGGCATTCCTCTGCACCGACCGACCCCCTAATGACAAAAATAAATGACAACAAACAGGCATTCATAATTCATTGCATTGTTAAACGACTTTTGTTCAAAAAACACCCCTAACAATCGTGACCTTATTCGTCACCCATGTTAACGCAGCCATTGTACTAACCAAAACCTTTTCATAAATGCCTTTGTATTCAGTGAATCATTTGTCCATCGCTGATGCTTGTCACCTATTACAGAGGTTAGTAAAATTTGCTTGATAATCCATTTGTATGACTCAGTATAAAAACAGTGCAACAATACTGAATTCCGTTATAATTTATTCATACCCTTCTTAATATGCCCAATATTGTTCTTAAATATCTTTTGCAGGTTTTGGCGCAACAACGTGGACAAGTAAACTCCACCAATAAAATGTATGCTACCAATTGCTAATAAATACATTTAAACTTGTACTATTACCTTTTTTTGTCAATTAATACTAAACTCATTAAACTCAAACCATATCCCGTAAGTCCTCTGTAATGGCAAGGAGCACTCTGTTGTACAGTTAGAGACGGCAATCCAGAACCCTGACAACAGCCATGAGGGTCGGAACTCGAGTGCAGTGAGTTCAGCCATGCCAGCTAGCAGACACTTAGTCTTCTCTTTTGTTGGTTTTGTCTTAATTAATGCCTTCAGGCACCTCACATTACACATGTCTGTGTTATGTGCTCCCGCCAGCTACAATAAAGCATATATGCTCGGTTCCTGCTAATGAGATGCAGCCCCACAACACGATGCTGCCACCACCATACGTATCTATTTAGATGCTTTGATTGGCATGGGCAGGTTTGTGCCACTCATAGCACGTTGAGTTTGCATTAAAAAGTCTATCTTGGACTCGAAACTAAGTTTTGAGGTATAGTCATTTTATATCACATCACCTAGGTGGTAGATGCGGATCCTACTTCCATATTGTTGATACAAATGTGCTAACAAAAATACCAAAACACTACACATATTATTTATTCTATTAGATCTATTCATATACTTTATGGTCTCATGATTACTGTCTCTGAATGGCTCAGAATATAGCCAAATATAGCCAGGAACAAACGTTCGATAAGATTTCTAAAAAGTCTTCATATCAGGAGTTCACATTCTGACCGTTATATAAACTAAAACAATAATGAGATGGGCTCTCCTCACAATGCGCACAGGGGCAAATAATGACCCTTTGAAGGCCAGTGAATTTAGTGTACAGGGGGCCTCTATGCCATGTTGCTCTGTCAGGGATTTGCACAATGGAGCCACATATTATTTGGCTGTTGGCTCAGGTATAAAAGCATCAGAGAGACACAGAAAATTGTGCAATCCTGAGACGAATTGAAAAATCGCAAGCATGACCATGGGCAAGGTGTGTGGAGCTTTGATGGAGTTGTACATTTCAGCCTTCAACTTTTTCAAATGTCATTCAAACAACGAAAGATTGTATTGTGCAAACGACTGCATTATTTTGTAAATGATTGTTTTGTTGCGTGTTTCCAGATCATCTTCTACGAGGACAGGAACTTCCAGGGTCGTTCCTATGAGACGAGCCAGGACTGCCCTGACATGACCTCCTACCTGAGCAGGTGTCACTCCTGCAGGGTGGAGAGCGGCTGCTTCATGGTCTACGATCGTTCCAACTTCATGGGCAACCAGTACTTCGTGAGAAGGGGGGAGTATGGTGACTACCAGCGTATGGGCATGAGCGATTGCATCAGGTCTTGCCGTAACATCCCCATGGTAAATCTTTTTAAACCGTTCATTTTGACACCTGTGGGCTGTAAGTTCAGTTCCGCCAAAACTAGTGGCTTTTCGTACTTGCCTGGATTCAAAAACAGACGTTTTCTGTTTACAGCACCGAGGAAACTTCCGGATGAGGATGTATGAGAAGGAGAACTTCGGAGGCCAGATGCACGAGCTGAGCGACGACTGCGACTCCATGACCGAACGCTTCCGCATGAACGACATGCAGTCCTGCCACGTGATGGACGGCCACTGGCTGATGTACGAGCAGCCCAACTACAGAGGCAGGCAGATGTACATGAGGCCTGGAGAGTACAGGAACATGAGAGAGATGAGCATGCATATGAGCCCAAACCCCATGAGGTTCATGAGCATGAGACGCATCCTGGACTCCTGTTATTAAACGTTCAAGAAAGTGACTCAATAAAATCACCTAACACTGATATGGAAGTGGCGGATCTTTATTTTGTGGCCTTCATTTGAGTAAATGGGCAGGAATGTGCATTTGCGTGTGTTACACTTCATCTAAAAAGAGCATTACACTTTTTGAACTTAAATACAACATTTTTAAGTGCAGATCCTGCTTTAGCTTCAACCTAACACCTTCATGCCTATAATGTAGCATGTTCAATATGGTTCACTATCACACACTCATAAGAGGGCAGCATCTACACAATAAGCAAAGTTCCAAATTTTAGGAGTTGAAGAGACAATGTAACTCAAATATATAGACTGAGTAGGTTTACAGTTTAAACCATTAGATTTCAGATCTTTCTAAATTCTTGGAAACGCACATTATAACTTCTATATGATAAATTTTATATTTTCTCGTACATAAAGATTTACATAATCTATAAAGTAGAGATTTGTATCAGAATACATATTTTCAGATACAAACATCATGTGCTTTGTTCTACTATGAGAGTAGAACATCTATCTATATAAAAACGTTTCTGTATTTCTTTTGTTATTATCAATATCAAAAGCTCAGGTAACACAGACAGCCATGTTTCACCACCTGTGTCAGGATCCCACCACAGTGAACCTGAAAACCGGAAAGCCAGGAAATGTTTTCCTACAAAGAACATGTAGATAAGCTGGTGGTTCTAGGGGTCTTTGCTACGGTACATCTGATTGATTGAGGCAACGTATTAGCAACAACCAAATCAAATACATCACCAATGTCCACAGCTGACAGACAACAAGAGCACTTTGTAATGTGATTTACATTTAGATTAAAATATTTAAAACATTTATTTTTATATGAAAACCTTGAAACATAAAGAAATATAAATCTTCATGATACATTTTCTATTTTGATACCTTAATAGTTAACGTGTTGCACAGAACATTTAGATAGTTTGGGCTGGTAACTGCAATATCTCTGGGGCAGATTGGGAAGCAGCCATTCATTACAGTCAAAAAAGCCCAGTAATAACTATATTCAAGACTGTTCTCCTGTTGGCCACTGGGAGGCAGAGTGAAAATCTACCAACATTCAAATCACCAGGGTTGTTTGCTGCACCAGCAGCCCCTCACTTGGCTGTGGATCAACTGGGACCTGAGCACCACTTTGACTGGACATAGTCCAAAACCTGACCACTGAAACTGTATGGAAACCACCAGGCAAGAGGAGTCCAATGGGTTCTTTTCATATCATCCATCTTTTGTTATAGGTATATCTGTTGAGTGTTTGAACATTTTATGGATTCTTTTTGTCTGTGGCATTAAGACAGAAGACAGTATGTCGTTTGTCAGACAACACACATATTAAATGTTCACCAAGTTGATTCATAAAAATAAATCAATGTGAGAGCACGGATTTACAAACAAAATTAACCTTTAATGATTAGTTCTGCTTCAGTTTTGAGTTGTTTATTCTGTCACTTGTTCCTTAAATGTTAAATCTAGATTTTTTTTGTGATTAACAGTGTACAGTACATAAGGAATTAGTTGGCACCATTTTAGTCTTTGTCTGTAAAACAAAAAGGTAATTTGCTGCTGACAAAGAAAAACAATTACCTTTTGTAATTTGGCTGCTTAAAAAAAAAAAGCTGACATCTAAAGTTAATTGATTAACCTTACAAAGTGTTTATCACTGCAGGATATAAAAGGGCAAAGGCTTGTCTAGTCAGTGTGGCCCTGTGACCGAACGTAACACAATGGGAAAGGTAAAGCATGATGTTTTGCTTCACATCTTTTGTCCTGTCGCACATTCTTGCTCACTGTTTGTCTGACAAAGGACAATGAACACCTACGAGAAAGAATAAATATTCTTATTCTCTGTGCAGAACAAAACGGAATGCGGTTGCCTTGATAACTATAATCATGTCAATCAATCTTCCTATTTGCAAGTTTACCAACAATATATTTTGAGATCATTTTCTCCGAGGACGAGAACTTCCAGGGTCGCTCTTATGAGTCCAGCAAAGATTATCGCAACCTGCACAGCCATGCCGGCCATTGCAACTCAGGGCGGTTGCTGGAAGCTATATGAGCCTCCAAACTACATGGGGTACCAGTATTTCCTGAGAGGGGGCAGGATCCTGAGTACCAGCGCAGGATGGGCTTTAACGATTGTTTGAAATCCTGCCCCAATATCCCTCAAGTGAATTCCTCTTTCCTGGAATACAAGTTGACCCATTGTTGATGTTGGTAGAACACATGGCAATAAACATGGAACACGAAGCTTAGCGATAAAAGCCTTGAAAGTAATGTTGCCATCTTCTCCTTGTTCTCAGACTGAGGATCTACGGCAACACAAAGAACAGAACAAGTATTACTAAAGAGCTTGATTCTCGGGCCCTAAAGACCAGAGACCAAGTGCGTAATCTTGGTGTTCTAATAGACTCTAACCTCACGTTCTCCAGTCAAATCAAAACGGTCACCAAAACTGCATTACATCAACTTAAATATATAGCTAGAATCAAAGGCATGCTGTCCCGCAAAGACCAAGAAAAGCTTATCCATGCTTTTATCTCTAGTAGAGTTGACTACTGTAATGGGCTTTTAACTGGACTTCCCAAAAAGACTACAAAAAAGCTGCAGCTCATTCAAAATGCTGCCGCAAGAATGCTAACCGGGACCAAGAGAACAGAACACATTACTCCGATTCTTAAATCTTTGCATTGGCTTCCAGCAAGTTATAGAATAGGTTTTAAGGTGATGCTTTTAGTACAAATCACTGAATGGTTTAGGGCCTGAATACTTATCTGAATATCAACCAAGCAGGCCTCTAAGATCTATGAATTCAGGCCAGCTAGTAGAGCCCAGAGTCCAAACATGGCAAAGCGGCATTTAGTAGCTACGCGGCACACAACTGGAACAAGCTACCAGAAGATCTTAGAGATGCCCCAAACCTATCAATTTTCAAGTCTGGATTAAAAACACTCATGTTTTCACGTGCCTATGACTGAGGGCTTGACCACAAAATGTGCCCTATAGCTTTGATAGATACTTTAAAAGCAACATGGAAACCCTATACCAGATTTTTTAATTTTCATTACTTTTTTAAAATCCTTCTTAATTTTCCTTTAAACTTTTATCAGTTTTTTTAAAATGTCTGTTTTAATCAATCTGTTAAAATTGTGACCGAAAAGTGGGAAGATGTAAGAGGTTGAATTGTGGAGTTGGTTTGTTAAACGCGTACTCGTACAAAGTGTGAATGTAAGTGAGATCGCAATGCAATGAGTGTATTATTGTGAATACACTGGGATGTATGTGGGCACGCTGCATCGTATTTGTATTGTATTTCTCTTTTAATTCTTTTAATGTTTTTAGATTTATCTTTTTATTTCTTTTTAATGTCTTGTCTTGTAAAGCACATTGAATTGCATCTATGTATGAATTGTGCTATATAAATAAACTTGATTGATTGATTGATTGATATACATATTTTTCTTTTCAAAGAATTAAGTATGTTTACCTTACACTCCTAAATGGCCTTTTACTATACTACGAAACAATAAAACCATAAAGCAGAAACACAGAGAACACAAATGTATATTAAAAGGACCATTAGGTGTTTTTTTATACAGAATAAAAAAGATGTACAATCAAAATAAAAGATATACAAATTTCATAATTGGCTTTGAGCATAGCAACTCAAAATTAGCCATATAAAATGCAAACCGCTGCAGATGATGTGTTTAAAAATTGCTAAAGAGATTCTAAGAGTTGATGATGAATGATGAATGAGTTTTAAAACTGCATCATTTTCTTTCTGTTGTCAAGATGTTAATGGTTCTTGTCCAGGGCAGGGACAGAATGTAGACCAGGACCAGCCACTTTCAGAAAAAAAGACTATTATTACTTCCATATTATACAGTGATGATTTAATTTTTTGGTCACAAGAAACCATACTTAAATTTATATTCCGATGCACTTTCTGACGATGTTAGAATGAATAAACATATTTGACACCGTTTTTGGTCTGTGTATGTTTTTTCACTGCAAAACTTACAAAAACAATGTTAATGCATTTTAATTTCTCAGTCACTTATTGCACAATGAGTGATTGCTTGTTCAAGCAAACAGGTAACTTTCAGTGCTTCAGACACATTTGTTCAGTCTCACATCTCTGTTCATATTTTTCTCTGCCTTTGACCTCCTTTCCATTATCTCAATGCTGGACCTTTTAGGTTCAGCAAACTACCTGGCAGGGCCTTGCAAAGATGAAAGACACTTACCTATTGTTGTCTTTTCGCCAATCTACACCCAGGTGTGGGCAGGCATCTGTGCTTCAATCTATTCCCACTACATCATGCTCTATCTTTACCGAACAGAGCTGCTCTTATGCCAAAGGAAGGCCAGTCCACTCCAAGACCTCTCCATACCGGTTGATAACACCGCAGTGTTCCCCTCCTACTGCAAAGAACATTGATGTGACTCCCTGCAGCCAAGCTGTATTATAACATCCAAAGTTCTCCCATGTCACCCTGCTCCTCCGTTAACTCCACCGCCTTCCAGTTGAAGCTTGCATCCACTATAAGAACATGCTGTCCCGAAGCTACTCTTGCAATGTCTGAGTGCTTTGGGTGGTTGTTGTGCAAAAACCATTCCTTTTTGCCCCAGCCTTGATCAGGGTTTACTCAAGAATATCTCTGTATTTTGCTCTGTCTATCCTTGTTTCAAGTGTGACCAGTCTTCCAGTCACAGCTGTTGAGAAACATCCCCAAAGCCTGATGCCCCACCAACATGGGAGTCATTTTATAACATTCCCCTAAAGTAAGGGGGCTGAGTAGGCGCAGTACTGTGTCATTAATATAGAAATCCAAAGTATGTGCTATTATGTAGCAAGTGTTGATTTCCTCAATAAATTGTTTTAAATACTTTTGAAAAGCATTTAAATATAACCACAAACTCAAAGTTTGTACAAATATTGTACAAATATTTAAACTAATTTAAATTTAAACTAATCTCTGTGCCATGTCTACCTTAAAACTGACAATTACCATATTCTAAATAAAGTGTTTAAGCAGAAAGACCATTTAGTTATGAAAGATCTTCAATCATTTTATTATCATGAACAATTAAGTACAGTTAATTGCACATATCACTGATTCGCCTCATGCTCATGAATCTCATTCCACCCTGGCCCATGCCACCCATGCCCATCTCTCTGAAGCTCCTGTACTCTCCAGGCCTCATGTACATCATCCTGCCTCTGTAGTGGGGCTGCTCGTACATCAGCCAGTGGCCGTCCATCACGTGGCAGGACTGGCAGTCAGACATGCGGTACCGCTCCTGGATGGAGTCACAGTCGTCCATCAGCTCCATCATCTGACCTCCAAAGTTCTCCCTCTCGTAGATCCTCATCCTGAAGGATCCCCTGTGCTGTAGGGCAATAACAAATATATATATATAGATGTGTGTGTGTGTTTGAGGACGCGTGTGTGTTGAGCATCACGCATGGAATGGGACATTGCTCCGGGTGTGTGGTACACTACGTGAGACCTGCTCTCTTACCTGGGGGATCATTCTGCAGGACCTGATGTTGTCGAACGTCATGCCCATGCTCATCATGCGCTGCATGTCGGGATACTCCCCCCGCCTCAAGAAGAACTGCTGGCCCATGAAGTTGTTGCGCTCGTACACCATGAAGCAGCCGCTCTCCACCCGGCAGGAGTTGCAGCGGGACATGTAGGAGGACATGTCGGGGCAGTCGGCCATGCACTCATAACTGCGCCCCTGGAAGTTCCTCTCCTCGTAAAAGACGACCTGCGGGAGGGGGGAGGCTCACACATTTAGACTCTCAGATGATCCCGATCGTCAAGCTCGTAGGCAGACAGCATATTCAGACACAGGTTTTGTTGAATTACAGAGTTACTAGGAGTGCTTTTTCCTACAGCCGACAGCCAAATAATGCTCCAGTTTTATGATATTTACAGAATGTAGGATATGGATATGACACTCGCTGTTTTCCAAAACAGCAAGTGAGACCAGATTACCTTGCCCATGTTGGTGGTTGACATTGGATCAGATTGTACTTCTACTATCCTTCATGGTCATTTTATACAAAACCCAGGGGGCCATGATGTGTTGTTATTCAAATGTCCAAACCTGATGATTAAGCAGTATGAGGCTTTTGCTGACCAGGGTCTATAAATGTAACAATGGTTTTCATCCATATATTTCTGGCAACAATGACCTGTGCAGCCTGTTACTCTATAAGCATAACGTTTGTGTATGTGTATTGGTAGGAATGTTCTTTGCTTACAATATGGTACAGTAGAGAGGTACAGTAGAGAACTAGCAGTAAGGTAGATGTATTGTACACAATATAACAGATTCCTATTACAGTCAGTGTCAGTTACCGTGACAAAATGAATGAGTGTATGATGTTTTCATTCTTGACCACTTTGTAGTTATTTTTGGGCATTCATTTAAATAGTTGAACTAATATTAATATTAATTGGTTCTATCAATTGTCATTAATAGCTGTTCTTGTAAAAAGAAGGGGCAATTGTTGTTGTTTTGAATTTCTTCGTAATTCATTTTAAGTGTGCAAATACATGTCTGATAAATCACAAGGAGAGTGGGACTTTTATTTTTTATTATTGTTACTATTATTATTGACAAATAGTGTTTGAAAAGAAATAGAGTAGATGAATTAACCTTTATATTCACCTTTTGTCTTCACATAGTTCTTATCTACCATATTAATGACAGTTGAAATCTTAAATAAAGTGTGTAATTTAACTGTCAAACAAGATCTCCATTTAAAGAGAACTTTGACCGCTATTTATTTACTATTCATTTGATTCTTTACATATATAACAAAATAGATCTGTATTTGATCATTTACGTGCTATTTTATATGCATACACATTGTACAAATGCAAAAACATGTTGATTTTAGAAGCAGATATATTGTGGCTGTTTCTACTTTTGTTTCTAAGTGCGTGTTTCAAATAACAACAAAGCAGTACTGTTTTGGTTCTTTATAGTCTGCAGTTGGACGTATTAATTTGAGTGAACAGAAGTGTTAAAAAGTATTTTTACAGTAATAATCCTTTATTTCCCATTCAATTCGAAAGGGCAGGCTTTCAAAGATGTAAAGAAGTCACACTAAATATTGGCTTCAACAAGTACAGTGACAAATTTTGTGTTGTCCTGACTCTGTACTCGTTAGATTAAATTTCAGCTTTGTGTTTAGGGTATCTCCATCCATATATATGGTGCACCATTACCTATTACACCACCGTTTTTGTAGAGGACGGCTAGGGACAAGAAATATCCCAGAAATGAATTGAGTTCTAATACTTATAGCAACAGTTGATCATGGAAGTTGATTAAACCCATGTAAATGGAGAGTTGACCTGTCACCATGTGTTGACTTTTGTGCAGATTAAACTAATTTCCTTTCATAATACAAATGATTATATTGCCTCAAGTTCCCCCTTCTTTTTCCCCCAATCTAACCAATCATTCTAAATGAGACAGAAAGGAGCCTCAAAAGGTATGTCCTTGAGGTATTGTCCCGTACATTTGACTGTCAGTGTAGGTAATGAAACCATTTAAGACCGGAAGCTTGATACCTCTCGGCACCCACTTCGATTACCCTGGCTTTGATCCCATATAGGACACATGAACATTTTCTCTAATGTGGTTAAATCAATATAATTTCCCCCATTGTTTCAATGCAACCTACAAAAAAAAGATCTCAATTGGCAAGACACAGTCTATGGTTTTGTTTAAGGGACTCCCGGAGGGCATTATGGATTCATTTCATTGACAGCAGCCCGGTCTTTTGTAATCGTGAGCGAAAGTCTTTTCCGACCACAGAACAGAGCGCAGTGGCTGTGCGCTGCAGCGTTTGTTGATAAACCTTTCTGTGAATTAGTCACCCAGACAAATGCTAAATATTGCTCAGCAATGGGGGGGAGTTACCGCTTCAACCTGAACAATTCAAGCCATCTTTGAAATACCAGTCAGGTTGAAGGCTTGCTCTTGATTTAAGGTTTTTTTTTAAGACAGGTTGAAAACCCACTCAAATAATGACATGCAGAGGTAACCAACACTGACCTTGGTAGTCCCCATGGCGATAATAATGAATGCTCGTCAGTATTGTTGTTTCGTACCCATTGCAACCTAAATTGACACCCCCTAATGAATATCTAATCTTCACTTCTAAACTATTGACAGACAATGGTAACCTAATTTCACAAATGGCACAGAAACATTATCAGTTGCGTCATTATTTAATACAAAATCCGAAATGCAGTTTATGGTGTGTCAAAGAATTCGTACAACCCTAGTTTTAATAGCCAGTGTTGCCCCTGAAATACCTTCCAACTGTCTATCAGTCTGTTACATGGACTAGGTGTATTTTTCTCTTCTTCCAAACCCCCCCCCATCCTTTTTTGCCATTTTGCAATGACGCTCCTTAAGATTTCTTTGATACAAAATGACATTCAAGATTGCCTCAATGATGACAAGTTAGCCAGGCCCTGACACAGCAAAGCGGCCCCAAACCATAATGCCACTGGGCAGGAATTTAGACAATTTGTAGATGACACATCAGACATGGGACATTATAATTGCTAGGAATTGGCTTTGTAGACCTTCTCAGACTCATAGGCATCAATGATCTTTCTTCAATATGCCTTGCGCAGTTCTTTATATCTTGGCATGATGAGTCCCTTGTTAAAATAGGATCCCTTATTAATGAATTTTGTTAGAGTTATCTCAAATATCTATGCATCGAAGATTTTAACTTTCCAGGGGTTTTACTTTCATTTTACCCGTGGAAAACCAAACTTCAAATGGGCAGCAGTGTCTAAATGACCTATATTATGAATAATATTGTTTGCTTTATTGTTATAGTTATTCCCTTTTAAACAAGCTTTAGTCATGACTGCCTCCACAGTCACTTATAGCTGCTCAAAGCATTTGATTTGTCCAGTCCAGTATCCAAATGAGATACTGAATGTAAAGGTATACTCAAGCTGCTAATTGTTTGCACAATGAATGACATAAACCTGATAATTAATCATTCTTGAATACGATGGTGTCCTTTTTTAACTCATTTATGAGAAAGCACATGAATACAGTTGTAATAAATAAAGGTAATAAAAATCGAACAAAGTCAAGGATCATTCATACAAGAAGGGGTTAAAAATGGAACCATTTTAATAGCTAAGCATGTATTTACAGCAGGTGCTTGAGATGGATGGCTAAAAGTCAGTAACCCGCCTGAAAGAGCCAACGATGGCACAGGTGGCACACCATTCGCGGTATCTCCTGTACTCTCCGGTCCTCAGGAAGTACTGTCGGCCCCGGTAGTTTGGATACTCGTAGAAGATCCAGAAGCCATTCATGATATTACAGGAGTAGACGTGGCGGTGGTGGAAACGATCGGACACACAGGGGCAGTCGTCCATGAACTCCATCATGTGACCGCCGAAGTCGGCCTTCTCATAGATCCGCATCCTATATGAACCTCGGTACTGTGGGTCAGAGGTGAGGGCAATCAAAACGCGGTCCAGCGCGTGTCGTGCTGAGCGTTAGCAGATACCGACATGGGAAGGCAAAAAAAGTATATTTCCTTGATACTTTCTGCTATGAATTATTGAAGACGTGTGATTGGAGAAAAACGGCTAAATTGTGTTCTTATTGTTGCTCTAACGTTTGGTCTCGATGTAAAGCATCAGGTTACATCCATGTCCCGTCGCCACTTACCATTGGGATCATACGACATGATCGGATACAGCTACTGAAGCCCATCCAGCGCTGATAGTCAGGATACTCCCCCCTCCTCATGTAGTACTGGTGGCCCATGTAGTTGGGGCGCTCGTAAATCATAAAACAGCCGCTCTCCACCCGGATGGAGTTACAGCGGCTGAAGTAGGAGTGCAGGTCCGTACAGTCGTTGCTGCACTCATAACTACGACCTTGGAAGTTCCTGTCCTCGTAAAAAGTTATCTGCAAATCAAGAAAATGCAATAGGTTGTGCTAAGAGCTGACACGCTGTGATGACAGAGCAGAGGCGAGGGGACAGTGGTCCGTGGTGACAGTTCATCAGCCAGCACGGGGGAAATAGTCCTACCTTGCCCATGGTCTCCGTTGGAGAGATTCCACATGTTTTCAGAGCTTTTTATACTACCTCTTGACAAACAAAGTATTGTTATTCAAATGCTCCCGTAGTTATAATTCAGGGTACAGGCACATGTTTACCTTTTTGTTGGAGCACAACATCGGGTAAGAAATATGGATTTGTATTTGGAATAAAGGATAAATAATTACTGGTTTGGTGTTTTGACATGCATAGACAAAGGAAAAGACTAGTATGGTATCCACACGTCCAATGGACAATGGGTACAGAACAATATGGAACAGCCCTTTAGCATTAAATATGTTGCGTAACTCTAGAGGTAGCCATTCCCTCTCCCCTCTCATCTGCATTTGCAACCCGTTTTATGCAAATTGAGCAGCCTAAAAAATTAAACCCTATATGTAACACAAAAAATATTTACTATCATGATGTGTGAATATTCAGTATGTTGTATATTACTTGCCGTACATTCATAGCAACCTCAACATGATTACCAGCAAAATATTATTACTATAATTATATTATTACTAAACACCAACACCACCTTGAAAATTTGCACACCTCCCCTCGCTGTAGTTAACACAGACACAAAGTAAGTTTTAACCAAATAATGGCATATTATTTTACATTTCATAGTTATCATTTCATGTAACTTACCATAGCCACAGCAAAGAACAGTCCAAGACCTTTTCCTTACTGCTCCTGCTTTGTTACACAATTCGCATGACCATCCTTGACTAATTGCAGCTTGCTTTTACACAGTAAACAAACAATTTGTTTGTGTCATTCCTTTATCTCCAGAAATGCCAATCACCTTTCAATTTCAGCATAAAAGTAAACAATGACGTTGTTCTGGAAAGCTAAATGTAATTTCATGAACATAACAAAGCTCTCTCGTCAATTGTAAGTTGCTATGCTATGTGAACAATGTGAATAACAGCTAAGTGATCCGTACAGATTGATATTATGTTGATTTCTTCTAAACAGATCATATTTAAAACTGTTCTTAATTTTTGGCATCTCAATGTACTTCAATCAGAGACAGTACATTCGACATTGAGATCAAATGGCCAAAACAGATTGAATTGTCAAAATATTGAATTGGGTTCATTGTTGTTCTATAGAAGGCCTGAGAAAAGATCTGTAAGAATTTAAAATCTGACTGTCTGGTAATGTGAAATGATACCTAAAGATAGAATATGAAACATTTCTGTCTTTAGTGTTTACTCTTATATTGGTAGAAAAGCAGCCATTGAACTAGGTGTAACCTAATAGTAAAGTCATTCCAACCTATTTTGCCACTAGGAAGGGTCCAGTTGTACCTCACAACTACCAGACACTAGAAGAGTGGATATTGGCCATGCTTTGTTGAGCCTTGAAGGCTCACAAAATGTTAGGGGTTCCTCGTCCACAGAGAGCATGTCCCTTATTGAGCTTTTCCATGAACATTCGGGACTTCCTTTTTCGCCCACATTATAACTGACTTCTGAGTTGTCTTCATGTCGGGTTTAACTCAAATCCTGACAATATGTGGAAGCAAGCGGTGGTAGAATGCGAAGCATAGTGTTGTTTTTATGATTGCAGTTATTGAGGCAGCCTCAAGATGTTTAACGCAGACTTTGCACTTTCTAGATAAAGAATAACCACTTTTAAGCAATATTACCTGTAGAAAGACTTATATTAGCCTCTTTGAAATGTCTTTGGTTTAGTACATAAACCTAATTGTTTAAACCAGATAAAGATCTTCTTCCCTATGATTTCAATCATTTGTTAATTGTCTTTATTAAATATCTATTTGATTATGTTACTTATTTATATAGCTATATTATTTGGTAAGTAGCATTCATGGATAATTGTATACGTCATAAAAATAAGCAACCAATAAGATCCAAACCCCATCATATCAATCTGATCTTTTTACTACAGATACAGTATATGGTTAAAATTTGTTTACCAGAACCTGTTAAACCCGTTGTTTATTTGAGGTTTTAAAAGGCTTCAAATGTTTTAAAACGATTGTCCCACACTTTTAATTTCATTCATGTTCCAGTTTTATGTGCAGATTACCAATGATACATTATTCAAATGAATACGTTTTCCAGTCAGCGCTATTGAATCCAGGCTACTCCTTTTAGGATCATAGCAGTGCTTGACATGGGCGTGAATGGGCCGGAATGTTGTGTTCCGGTACTTAAAATGTTAGACAAACAGCGTTCCGGTTCCTTTAAGTAAAGAGCCACCTGGGACGTCTGAGATTGGCTACTTTAAGGAAACAAGCCTTATTAACACACATTGTGACAAGCCTTATTAACACATACATGATAGGGAACGTAGTCCAATGTGTGATTTATCAGTTCACACACTTATTTTATATAAATCAAGGCTGGATTATAGTATGGATAAATTCAGACACAATACATGTACAGCTGGCTAATCCTGTAGGGAAAGAGCGGCTCTCGCATTGTCTGCTTAACATACCACAACCCCCTAGAAAGAGTTGAAATACAAGAGCAGTAGCTGCAACTACATCCACATTGCATTCACACAAACATATAATGTAGGGTTTAGTGATGAATCATAACGAATATTCTAGTCATTAATAGTTCCTTTGAAGTTTAAGAAATATTGTTATGTTGGAATACACATTTGTTGAACAAAATAACTGATTAATCTCAAATGCTCTATCAAGAAATGTGTTATCACTACATGAAAAGATTTATTGAAATCATCCAACATTTTATGAAATATTAGCAAATGCCTAAAGCAAAGAGGTTACGCTCTGAGACAACATCAGTGACCTTCTTAGAAAGAACTACAATACATGAAACAGGAACGGCTTATGATTATGAGTCAACGTTTATTATGGACAGAATGACAGTTGATAATTAAAAAGGAGCTCTAGTCTAGTTGAATTCAGTGATCCTTCTGAGGGAACCAATCTTGGGGCTCTGGCCTCCCCAGTCGCTGAACCTCCGGTATTCTCCGGGCCTCACATAATACTGCTTGCCCTTGTAGTTTGGTTGGTCGTACATCAGCCAGTGGCCATCCATCACATTGCAGGAGTTGATGTCAGACATTCTGAAACGGTCCTGGACGTTGGGGCAGTCGTCACTCAACTCGTTCATCTGGCCTGCCAAGTCAGGACGATCGTACATCCTCATTCTGTACTGCCCACGGTGCTATAAAGGAATACAATTGGTTATTACACAGTTACATAGATGTTACAAATGAATTACAGGGTTACCAAAAAGCTCTTGTTTACTGCATTTGTATATTTAATACATTCAATTGATTTGTGCATTTGTGCGGCTGAGTTGAACGTTATATTCAATAAATCAAATGGCTACATGTTAAATGCCAGACAATTTTACATAAACAACCTTTTGCAAGTGAGCAACAACATAAACTGTCAGCGAATACATATTCAACTAGTACCCTTTATTGTGATTATGGGTAGTAGCGTTAAAAAGATTCACAACCAGATATTTGATCCTTCTCTGGAAATCAGTTTCCTTCAACCCATTGCACATCATACTGGCCCAGGAAGTCCAAAAGGTTTGCTTGTTCTTGAACCTCCTTCCTTACCATTGGGATCATGCGACAGGACCTGATGCAGTCATTGATTCCAATCATGCGCTGGTTGTCGGGGTACTCGCCCCTCCTCACGAAGTACTGGTTCCCCATGTAGTTGGGCCGCTCGTACACCATGAAGCAGCCGCTCTCCACCCGGATGGAGTTGCAGCGGTTGAAGTAGGAGTGCAGGTCGGCACAGTCGCTGCTGCACTCGTGAGAACGACCCTGGAAGTTCCTGTCCTCGTAGAAGATGATCTGCAACCAATCACAACATCCCACAGTGTCACTACCTTCAGACCTAGAGGAACACCGTCGTCATGACATCTCCCTGGTGAACAGGTTGGAATGTTCAGCGTGTGGAACTAAAAAGAACTTGTGAAATATTAGACTGTGAATTGGCTTTGATTTGACACACAAACAGATCTAGACAACCCTGTTCCTGGAGATCTACCGTCCTGTAGGTTTTCTAACCTGATAAAGCTTTTCATCCAACTAATTATTAGAATCAGGTGTGCTAAGGTAGAATTGGAGAGAGAACCAACTGGACAGTAGATCTCCAGAAACAGGGTTGGGAAGCCTTGATCTAGAGGGTTTCAAAAGCATAGCAATCTTACCTTTCCCATAGTCATGTTGGCGGTGAATCGGGGGTGACTGCTCAATGCTCAATGTCCCTCAGTCCAGCACTGTCTTTTATAAAAAAACACACACACACACACACAAGGGGGGGGGGGTGGCTGTGTGATTGCACAGCATAAAGTATTGTCATTCAAATCTTTCCCTCAGTCATGGAGATTGTGTTTCAAGGGGGGGGGGGGTTTATGTATAGATGTCTGTGCGTAACGAGGTATTGTTCTTTCCCCCATATTCATCAAAATGCTCAGAAAACCCTACTAGATAGCACCACGCTGATACAGTATACTGTACAGCATCAGCAGAATCTAGACACACCATATACTATCATGTAGGCTGTCACAACCCATGTGAAATGCCAACCAGGCCATGACTTACCACAGAATAGGATGCTGTGTGAACTGTTTGGAATAGACTAAGCTTAGTTTATGCCTCCTATTATACACATGGTAGTGACCGTAGCATATGTGTAATTCACTGTATCTAATGACGTTAGACTAAGGAACATAAACCACCATGAATCAACCTTCCCCATTATGAATCAACCTTCACCATCATGAATCACTCTTCACCATCATGAATCAGCCTGGATCCTGATGAATCAACATTCACCATCATGAATCAACCTTCACCATCATGAATCAACCTTCACCATCATGAATCAACCTTCACCATCATGAATCAACCTTCACCACCATGAATCAACTGTGGTCTTATCGATCCTCAATATTGTGACTTCATGGACACCATAGCTTTTAAGTCACTGTATCTGAAGACAGTGTTAGAAAGTTTAAGAACAACACATAGCAATAAGCTAAGCAGTTAAATACTGGCGCAACATCTCTTGAGCCTGGTATCTGACATATACAGTAATTCAAATAATAGTCAGAGCAAAGACCAGAATTGGACAATCTTCAGTTGGCGGACAATATAATTCTGTTATATGCCGTTATATTTTTGTGGCAAATTTAATATTTATTGAAATATCTGAATCCTATAATTGCATTTGTTTAATGTAGCTTGAGTCATCATTGGTCATGAACAGGTCTAGAGACTTGCTACTACTAGCAGACTTTGGGTGATCAGATAATATCTTCATAACTGAGAAGTATTGGTTCATCCAATATATTAGAACTTTATAACATCAAAGTAAACTCCAACCTTGGTTCTTCTTTATTTTTGTATACTTTAATGATGTTGATATTTGTTTGGGGATCTTCTCTGATTTCAGTTTCATTTCCTGGATGCTTTAATGTTTGTGTTTTATTCCAAGAACAAGAACGTACAATTTATTTATGTGGCATAAGTGTGGGGTATACACAATCACCTGAGAAGAAAATAATAGGAAGATGGCTTCATGAGTCTGTATTTATTGCTGAGTTTGGAGTCTTAGTTTATTTATCATCCCACTATGATTAGCTGCTAGCAGCAGAGGAGAAGGCCAAAGCATCCAATGGATTGAGGGGAGGGTATGTTTAGTAGTCCATGATTCGTCGAATTGACCCCACTTTGGCACTTTTCCCGCCCCATTCGCTGAATCTCCTGTAATCCCCTGGCCTTAAAAGGTACATTCTTCCCCGGTAGTCAGGGTGCTCATAGAACAGCCAGTTTCCTCCTTTCACGTTGCAGGAGAAAATGTTGTTGATGTTAAAACGATCCTGGACATTGGGACAGTCATCCATCAAATCCATTATCTGTCCACCGTACTCTATTCTCTCAAAGAGACGCATGTTGTAGGATCCAGGCTCCTGTTAATGATGTGAGAAAGGGACAAATACCAAAAATTCAGTTATAATCACGTAATATTTAAACTTCCTCTATTAGTCAGAGGACAATTACAAACGTTTGAATGTAGTTACATGGACAGATTAGTATTGAGAGGACTGAAACCAGGAATCAGCTATGGCACTTTTATCACACAAATCCATTGTTTTCAACAAGACCTATATATCCATCCAAAATCAAGTAGAGTAAGAAGGAATAATAGTCTAATAATGGCTAGTGAGTTAGATGAATATAATGATTTCTGATGACACACCTCTATTATCTAAACGCGCACAATTGTCAATCAGAAATAATGGATGCTGTAACACATTCTAGGAAACCTGTTCGATTTGGTCTTAGGATGTCTGTGTGTGAGCTTTCTTCCACAATTTACTGTTTCTGTTGCAGAGAACTCACTTCCCTTGTGCATAACATGAAGGCTTGTGTTGCTGTTGATGCTGGCCAAAACCACTAAGGCGTAAAGCTCAATCAAAGCAATATTGACAAAAACATGTGGGCTAGATTTTGTTTCATACCAAAGAGTTTTAAAGTCAATATATAAATGTTGATTAACCTATGTAAAACCATAGAAGTGATAAATAATATAAATTCACCCTATTGCTATGTTTGTTTACTGAACCAAGTCTTTTCTCTGAATTAGTTCCGTTCATTCAATCTGAATGGAATGAATGCAGTCAGGTCAGTGCCTGTTGACGGGCCTTTTCCTGGGACAGGCGGGCTCCGGTGTTCATCTAGCTGCCATCGTCCGTGTTACATGTTTCTCTTGTGATGTGAACGCACCGTGTCTGAGATTGATCCCGCACCTGTTTCCTATTGGGTCATTAGCGGTGTATATACTTCCTGGTCTCCCCAGTCCTTGTGCGTTATTGTTTGTTGTGAGGTGCTACCAGAACCACAGGATCAGTTGGCTCTGATGTCTTATTTGTTTCACTACCTTCCCATTGGAGTACGCTATTGTGTCTTGCATTTGCCTCACAATTGCCATGTCCCAAAACATTCAACTATTTATCAATGATCTTTCAGAGATATGTTTTACCAGAAATCAACACACAATATCATTTGTTTAATCCCTGCCCCTATTTAGAACGCTCCAAGTATCTGATTTGACACTGTATTAGACTACATTACACATTGTCACCACACTCAAAACATTTGACCCAAAAATTTAAAATTCTATTTCGGGAGAGAAAAAAATAAAACGTAATTGAAAGCTTTTCACTGTCTAAATGAGAATGGTATAACATTCATTTCTTAACTATTTTATAAACAATATACACTGCTGAAAAAAGGATACCAGGAGATCCATTACATGAGGAGAGCTAGACCAGGTGAGGAGCACAGCCAGAGCGCTGTCAGAAACAGACTCCAAGACGGGGGCTTGAGGGCCTCTAGTGGGACCTGTACAGTCCAGCACCGTGCAGCTCAATTGGCATTCGCCAGAAAACACCAGAATTGGCAGGTCCACCATTGGTGCCCTGTTCTCTTCACTGATAAGAGCAGGTTCACACTGAGCACATGTGACAGATGAAAAAGAGTCTGGAGACGCCGTGGTGAACGTTATGCTACCTGCAACATTATCCAGCACGACTGGTGTGAATGTGACTGTGGCCACTGATTGTTAAAGTGGCAGGGTCATGCCAAAACAGGTCCACAGAAATTGCTAATATGTGCCTAATGTCATCAAAACCACTTATTTTCAAACTGAGAAAGGACATTAAATCTACTTAACGTTCCGAGGTTTAGTGTCATATGGCAAGTGTTGCAGCAGAGCTCACCAAGGCGATGAGGTGGCATGACTTGATGCTGTCACTGACGCCCATCCAGCGATGGTAGTCAGAATACTCTCCAGGACACAGGTAGTACTGGTGGCCTGTGTAGTTGGGCTTCTCATAGATCATGAAGCACCCGCATGTCACCTTGATGGAGTTACAGCAGCTGAGTAGGCCGAGCATGTCTGTGCAGTCGCCGCTGCACTCAAAATGACGGCCGCCATAGTTCTTCTCTTCGTAGAAGATTATCTAGGCGTGAAGTTGATGCCACATCATTATCATCGATAGAGACAAGACATCGAATATGTAAATGATTGTTCAAGGACCAGCTTCATCGCTTTAGAGGTGGTGCAATAATACCAGAACAGGTTACTATACCACATTGCTTAAAGGAGGGCGATGCATGACCTTGATGTCACTCACCCACTGAGCTCCGTCGTGTCTGTTTTAAAGGCTTACCTTCCCCATGACAGCTGGGCTGTTGTACCTTGTCAAAGTGGCAGGACCAGCTCTTTGAAGACTCCACATGTCACATATATAATGACCATGAATTGCAGACTCTGCACGTGCTATTCATATTGTAATAACTGGAATCCTTTCAACTTAGTCCTTCTGTGGTCCTGAAGAGGTCAAAGTGCAGGAGTACGTTTTGGGAACACAGTGGCCATGAGATCACAGAGCTCGTGTTTTTGTGTTCATCAATTGGTTTGGTAATGGGAGAACCTGGTGTGTTTCTGTCTTACTGATTGGTGACTGTAAATTATTGATATATTTTGCATGATGGACTAAAAGGTTCTTAATCGAATAGTAAATCAAGTTTATTCATTGATTAATAACTACTCCATACAGCTTAACATCATAAAACAAGCCAAAATGGCATAAGATTTGGATTTGTTTCATTTACACCTTTTCTTTCTCTTCTAATTTGAATGTACTGTAATATTATTTCCAATGTTTGGAAATATCTTATTTATAAGAAAAAGTTGTAATATTTACTATTTTCAAAAAGCATTTGAACGCATCTCATTCTTATTTACTAAGAAATTAGACATATAGTATTAGCATTAACACAAAAAATTATGTTATTTTTCTACTAGTATTTTGTCTGGGTAAGCTGAACATACCTACACCACTGACTGCCCTCTAGTGGTGGCCAACAAGGTTTGGATGACATTTTGTGTATCATGTTACTAGTAACAAAACGCCACTGCTTCACAGACACTCAAACAAGGTACAGCAATTAAGTCACTATAAATAAAGCACAAAACTAAACACTACCTGGATTACAGTAGGTTCTGCTTCCGCAGATACTAGAGGAAAATGTCTGTTCAAACCTCCTCAGAGTATAGGTGTGCCTGGTTGAGAATGCTTCATATGTGTTTAAAACCATCGTATAATTATTATTTTACTGCCAGGTGCTATAAAAGACACATCAGTATGTAACACATCTCAGTACATACCTACATTGTTTATTTGTATAGCAAGTGAACAGTCTAATTGCCAAAGGACGGATTCCTTGTTTTCAATGGAGACAAAAAAGTAAGAACAGCACAGTTACAGAGGTATTTGGCTTAAACACATTCATTTCTACATCTAAAACGTTGGCTATTGTTAAGGCATGTCCACATGACAGGCAAGTTATTTGTTGTGTATCTGAATATCTTGATAAGCACTGTAACGTTTATTGTTGTTAGTAAATTGATCCTGAATGTGCAGAGCTCTTATTATAAGACATGACCCTCCATTCCAAAATTGTACCTAAATAATATTTAAACAGTAGCATGCATACTTGTGTGTTTAATGGACCATTTTATTTCATATTTTAGTTGTAAAAAAGGGGGAGTTTATTGAGCGAGCATGTCTGGCATTGACCCCTCTGCCTTCATCATACCCGCTGGAGATCAGGTCTGCAATCCTGAAAGAGCAAGAACAAAACGGAAAATACTTGAACACTGACAGGATTTTATTCATTGTGTGGAACAAGACCTAAACTAGAAATTCCCCAAAGACCCTTCTCTCCTCAAAGGTCCATGATGCGCCTGATGGAGCCGACCTTGGAGCTCATCGCTCCCCATTCGCTGTATCGACGATACTCGCCGGGCCTCAGGTAGTAGTGACGTCCTCTATAGTTGGCTTGGTCGTACATCAGCCAGTGACCATCTATCACATTGCAGGAGTTGAAGATGGACATACGGAAGCGGTCCATGCAGTCGGGACAGTCATTATCCAGATCCATCACTTGGCCTCCCATGTCAGAGTTTTCATATAGCCTCATCCGGAAGTTACTGCGGTGCTGGAGGACAAAGATAAAAATTCATAATAGGTGTTTTTCTATTTAGTATTTTTCTTCACTGCCAACCAGCTATTAAGAAGCTCACGTCTAAGAGATATTCACACACTTTCCGCACGGTAAGCTCCATTTTTGGGAGCATCATAAATAGTGATTTTAACTTGTCGACCACAAAAAAAAAAAAAAAAAATACTGTTAATATCCTTTAAAAAAAACAAGCATATAACTCCAGGGGGGTTTTTTCTTCAAAGGTTATCTATTTGGATTTCACTAATAATAAAGGATTAAATGCAGTAAGTTAAAATAGAATCCAAACAGTCCAAATTCAAGCCACAATTCAACTCTTTTATTAATTCTAATTCACGTGCACATTACAATACAATAGACCAAATCTAGCCAGTTTGCGCTGTTCTGTGAAGGGAATAGTACACTGTGTTGTGAAAGATCTTTGGTTTATTGGTAATTTCTTGCATGAAATAGCCTTCATTTCTCAGAAAAAGAATGAACTGACCAATTTCAAAATAAAGTTCTTTATGGGCATTTTGAGCCTCATAGCAGACGCCAATCCCCTGAACGCACCCCTCATAGCAGACCCCAATCCCCTGAACGCACCCCTCATAGCAGACCCCAATCC
>JACXGK010001791.1:41978-63645 GCA_016801125.1 Novumbra hubbsi
GAAAGATCTTTGGTTTATTGGTAATTTCTTGCATGAAATAGCCTTCATTTCTCAGAAAAAGAATGAACTGACCAATTTCAAAATAAAGTTCTTTATGGGCATTTTGAGCCTCATAGCAGACGCCAATCCCCTGAACGCACCCCTCATAGCAGACCCCAATCCCCTGAACGCACCCCTCATAGCAGACCCCAATCCCCTGAACGCACCCCTCATAGCAGACCCCAATCCCCTGAACGCACCCCTCATAGCAGACCCCAATCCCCTGAACGCACCCCTCATAGCAGACGCCAATCCCCTGAACGCACCCCTCATAGCAGACCTCAATCCACTGGACACACCCCTCATAGCAGACCCCAATCCCCTGAACGCACCCCTCATAGCAGACCCCAATCCCCTGAACGCACCCTTCATAGCAGACCCCAATCCCCTGAACGCACCCCTCATAGCAGAACCCAATCCCCTCGACGCACCCTTCACAGCAGACCCCAATCCAATTTCCAGCTACAATAATAATTTTTAAAATTAACAATCTCAATGCTGTGTTTCTGCTCACTTTGATGTTATAAGCTTTTCATTCAAAAACAAGGACATTTCTAAATCCCAAACCAATAAAACATGATACAGTAAGTAGTGTTTCAGATATATAATGAGCCATGTCCATAGTGTTTAGAATGATCTTTGGAAGATCCCTTACCATGGGAATCATGTGGCAGGACCTCACACAGTCATTGATTCCCAACATGCTCATGGAGTCACATTATTCGCCCTTCCTCAGGAAGCGCTGGTGTCCCATGAAGTTGGGGCGGTCGTAGATCACGAACATACCACCCTCCACCCGGATGGACTGGCATTGGTTGAATGTGGACTCAAGATTGGCACAGTCACTCATGCACTCATGGTGACGACCACCAAAGTTCCTGTCCTCATAGAAAATAATCTGATGGAAAATAGCATAAGTTTAAAAGCAAGAAAAATCTGGAGAAAAATAGCGAGTGAAATCGATGGCCTTGACTAACAAGCATAATGTACAGCAAAATCGCTATGTGTTTTAATATGTTTTGTTTCATGTCAACGTAAAATGGCCTATAATGCTAACCTTGCCCGTCATATTTGTGGCTGGTTGATGATGCTCTGCTTGCCGTGTGTTCGGCTAATGAGGTTGGCACATCGTTATATACATTACTCTGGGACAAGGTACCACTTCATGTGTTGTTATTCAAATCAGTAATGACAGCTTGTCAGCACAAACACTACATGCTTGTTTTGTTTCACCATGGTCTTTACATCCAGGCTTCCAGCAAACACCATACACAGTACTGACAGACATGCACTGGAAAAAACCCAAATAGTATCAAAAACAATATTGACAGACGAAGGAAACATAATTTAACAAGTACAATTGCATATACTGTATATTTTTCATGAATTAAGAAAATGCATAAATGTAAATTCTATGTGCAGAAAATATTTTTGTTTCAAGCTTCAATAGGCTTCAAGCTTCCTTTTGCAGAAATAACTTAGAATGTTTGTACACTCTTAGTTACAGAACTTGACTGTTGTTTAAGGTAGTTCCTGCATGAACTGCCCATTCAAATCCCCTAGCATTTCTAAAGCTTTAACTTTGGCTCAACCATTCAATAACTGAAGTCTGTTGTGGATTTGCAGGTGTATTGGATCATTGCCCTGTGGCAAATGTATTTTCCCAAAATTGCATTGTTTTTTTACAGATGGTCTCACATTCTCCTCAAGTATTTCCTGGTACAATTTGGAATTGATAGTTCACTCTATCAGGCCCCCCATATTGGCCACTCCACCTGTTTTATGCCAGTTTAGGGTTCTTCTGTTCAAAGGTGTAGTTAAATTAGAGTGAAATAAATGAATAAAAATAAAATAAACAATAATAACATTTTCTTATTTTTTATTACTTACAGACAGTCAATGGTTTATTGTAGTCAACTGTGTAGCGTTGTCAATGACGTTGCCAAACATTAGCTTTTCATTGTCTTGGCTACAACCAAACACAGATCAAAGCACTACTTTTATTTAACAACCTCAAGGTTTGATACTTTTACTGCTGACATTGGCTGTCGGAAGCCCAGTAATAACAGGCGGATAATAAGATCACCATTTTCACTCACTTTTAACACAGGAATGAATAACACAGGAATTCACCTGTAATGCCCATGCAATGACAGTGTAATAAATCTGATGAGGACTTTATTTAATCCTGTAAAGACTCTTTAGATTCTTCATAATGCTCTGTTTGTTCCTTCTTAGATGCCCCGCTGTCCTGTGTAGAGGACAGAACACAACAACATTCAATGGACAACTTTAGAACAAGGCCGAATTGCTTGTTGAAAGTGGCAAATTCACTTCCTCTTCTCAGAGCCAAAAACATAAACCTTAGTGGGCTGAAATGGCATGTGTGGAGAGATGCTTCCATCACCAATGATTTATATAAACATTAAGTATGCTGTTGCAGCTAATTGCCACTCACACTGAGGAATGAGTTAGATGTGGATGAGGTAGAGGTAGAGGAGCGCACCAAGGCTTTGCCTCCAGCAGAGGCAGCACCTGCTTTGGCCTGAACAGAGAGCCACCTCTTCAACTTCTGGGCTGAAGGAAAAGAATGAGCGGGGTCAAGAACCTATTGTCTTATAGTTTTCTACTCTGTAAACACAGATTAGAAAGGTATGGCCACAGTTGGAGAAAGAAGCAACATCCCAGTTAAAATTGCAGAAAACGGTATTTGCTGTTATATAACTTATATCAAAACAAGCTTTTTTTTTGTCTTGTATTTGAAACCCCCCCACAATCGTCTACCTCAAATACTTTCTGAGCAAAATCAACTGGCTAACAGTCTACGGTAGAATGAGCTGGCCAATCAGCAGTCTGCTCACATTCTTATTTTATATGAGTGGTTTACACTCCCTTTAGCTTTTGATTTTAAAAAGCCACCACTCGTACATGCAAAAGCAGATTTTTAACATGAGCATTTATTTGTTTTAATTTTCGGCCCAACCTTACTAAATTTGGACTTAAAATTCAATTACATTTTGTTGGAATCTGAAGAAACAGGACAAATACAAATGAGCAATGAACACATGCACAGATCCACACACACAACAAACACATGCAAACACACAGAGAGAGACACACACATACAATGCTTCCTGGAGTGGTCAACGGCCTTGAAGGAGCTCAGCATAGCAAACGGGTGGTAGGACAAGCTGAACGGGTGAACGATGGCACTCTGTGGGAACAGACCGGAGGTGAACGAAAAGAACATATCTGATAGCCAATGCATGGTTCATACATGCACACAGTGTAATTACAGTATATACAATAAACCCCCCATTAGACCTTTGCACGGTGGTTAGTCCTGTCTGGAGCATCACACTACCCTAACACTGGGGGGTAGAGGGTGATGTTTGCTGTACCTTAGAATGCTGGGAGTTCTGGGAGTGTGCTGCAGACGGTTTGGTGCTGTAGAGGGCTAGAATGTCTTCTACGGGCAAGCTATTCTGGAGAAGAAGTCATGGGAGTGTATTTATATAACACGCGCACTCGCAAGATACATGGTCAACCAAAAAGAATGGTCATGGGGTCAGTTTTTAAATGTTTTCACTGGGTTGGCTCTTCCGTCACAGGGAAATATCTACTGTGGCAAGGAAGCACGATGAGCATCGTTGGCCCTATTCATTAAAGGATCGAAGAAGAAACATAATCCAAAGGGTTGCATGATAGGGTATGATTTGCCTGTATCCAGCTATATTCAGTACACATTCAAAACAGCTTTTAGCAGGCTGCATAACTGCAGCACAGCCTAGATTCATTGATTGTTGTATTGTATTTGTTGTTGTTTTGCATTGTACATAAGTAATTCTATAGTTTAGGAAGTTTTATATTGCATGTTTTTCTAAGGTGCTACAGGTATTCTGCCCAGAGGACAAACCTCTACCCAGAATAACTTCCCCACCACTTTTAATGTGCAGGAATGTCAGTATGAGTTAAAACCCATGCCTCAAAACGTTGTCTGCTAACAATATAATAAATAAATGTAATATAGCCTACACACCCATATCACATGCTATCATCAAATTCCCTGGGCCTTCACAGTCAGCATAATGTGTATTAGTATAAAAAGAATATATGAAAAATATGTTGTGGTCTATTCTTAGGATTTTAGATGAAAAGCATTAGGCCTACAACAGAGAGGCTTTAGTATAGTGAAAGGTTCATGGCGAATGGCAACATTTGGAAGAGAGAGGCTATAAAGATTAAGCTAAATTAGGATGCTAAATATATAGGTTAAACCTCACACTTTCTTTAGGAGATTATTTAGATGTCAGTACATTCACGTGTACATTGTTAATACTGTATATTTAATATTGTGCATTTAATACTGCACATTTTTATCAAACTGAAAAGGAACAAAATAAATTATTCCTGGACTTCCTGGATGTGCAAACCCCCACTGACTGACCCCCAGGCTACTCACAAGGATCCTCCCAGCAAAAGATGACAGAATCACCGCTTCTCTCTCCAGGTGGCTGGGATACCGGGCCTTACGTCCTGGGTGTGCCTCTCCGCTTGACGGGAAAACCCGCAATCAATCCATTAATCACATTTGACAAAATACTTCCTAACTGTTAAGGAGTTTTGAAAGACAGAATTGGACCCACTTTGGGCCAACTGCATTCAACCCGATGGGTAAGTAAAAAAAGCACAAGTCTTGGTCTGAGGTTACAATCTGGACACATTTCCCTACGCAGGGTAACAGGCAAGGTGTTCGGGGCGATCAAGGTACTTACGTAATATCAGTGCCCGTCACAAGGGGCCCCTCCTCTTCCTCCAGCCACCAAAGGGCAACACTTATGGCCAGGTCATAATGGGCCTGGACCGACAGACACAAAGGGCAACACTTATGGCCAGGTCATAATGGGCCTGGACCGACAGACACAAAGGGCAACACTTATGGCCAGGTCATAATGGGCCTGGACCGACAGACACAAAGGGCAACACTTATGGCCAGGTCATAATGGGCCTGGACCGACAGACACAAAGGGCAACACTTATGGCCAGGTCATAATGGGCCTAGAAAATTGTGAATCATAAAAGGACAATCCAAACAGTTCCACTGAGTAAAGAAAATCCTGCTTTAACACATCTGTCACGGTAAGTGAAAACCACCGTGCTTTGCGTCAGGATATGGTCCAGAAAGAACTGAGTGGAGATTCTTACCAGGTCATCCAGCATTGTAGTGGACCCCTTGCCTTGTGGGTCAAAGCCCTTCTCTCTGAGTTTCTGACCAATGTAATCACCCCTGTTCAAAACAACAACATTTCCAGTTTGTCTTTCTACAGTACCTCAACGGTTCATTGTTTTGTTATTCATGAAAAGTAACTCACAGAAGGACACTTATGTCTCTTCTCAGACGCCTGGTCTCCATTGCTCTGAAGTAGAACTGCCCAAGAGGGAATAGCAGCTCTGAAGCCTACACACAATTTAAAGTAAAAGAAACCAGAAAACGTTAGCATGGTCCTCAATCTGAGTCAAAGTTGAAGTTACATTATAGATTAAGGATGGAGATAGTGAGAAGTTAACTGTTGATGACATATTATGATAACCTGACTGACTGCCTTTCCTCTCTTGAAAGGATTTGCTTTCCTCAAAACCAATTGGTTGTTTATTTATGTTTTGAGTGTGGCAGTTTTATCCTGAAAATAAAGTATGGCACGGGTAATCAAAATTAAGGACTGGTCATCGAGCCATTAGAAAAATACATGCCTGTTTGTTATAACAACAGGTGAGCTAAACTGGGGTTATTTACTACAGTAAAAGGAGTCTTAAACCTCCCACCTCTCTGGAACAACACCAAGTGAAGTCATTAAACTCCCATAACCGGTAGAAAATAAAAAATTTGCAATCAAACCTCTTTACTGGAACAGTTAATCAAAATCAGAATGTGTCTACCTGACCTGATAAAACCACGTTTAAGGATAGATTCTATCCTAAATCAAAACAATCAAGGTGTATACAAATCTGCACTCACCACACAATACAGGACACCCAGCAATGAATAGGCCCGAAAACAGCAGTACTACACTATATAGCCACGAAGCACAAGATCACAAAAGCCTTTTATTCAGGTTTACACTATAAACAGAACTGCACCGGGTAGCGCTTTCATAAGACTCCTGCCTGAAGCGAGGCGGTTCTAAGTAGAGATAGAACAGAGCTGACAGAGCTCTCAGGTGAACAGCCTGAATTATTCAAACACGGCCACCAGTCAATCACGCTTACAATAAGTCGAGATTATCTTGGAAACACGAGGACGGATGCATTGCTCAGCACTTAAACGTAACGCGATACAGCCCTACATCCACGGGTTGGTACAGTCCATCACCTCAGGGTATACTGCATACAATAGGCAATTCATTGCATACAATAGAAAGTCATTGAAATGACACCTACGCGGAAGTAGCTATTCCTTCAAGGTTTTAATAACATGACGGGAAATAAAAAGCATGACATTTTAATACTAACAGTTTTAAAACCTGGGGAAACGCATCCTTAAAAATGAATTAAACCGAATACAACATAGTCAATTAAAATGCATTTTGACTCTCCAATGGGTCATGTTTGGGTCTGGTGTTTTGCTGTTTCTTGTTCTTCTTCTTCTTGTCTTTGAAAATGGGAGAACTCAGGAACTTGGTGTCCGAGAATTTATCTCCGCGTCTCATTTTACTGTAACAAGAAATTCAGCCCCTTAATAATTAAGTGACAGATTATAACGTAATTTAGATTTTTAAGATGAGATGAGTCCTGGCATATTTATAGCAACCCTCACCAGTTGATGGGTGGCTCTTTGTAGCTAACAGCTGCCCCCCTTCGCCTGGTCCGTCCAGAGTCATCATTGTCATTCCAATTGCTGTTGGTCAGTGGCTTCAGGGCTGTATCTGCTACCATGAGTAAACATCCAATTATAAACAATTACACATTATAATGTGTGAAGAATGTATAAACAAAATTGTAAAACCTTCATTTTTTGTTTGCTAACACTTGGTTAACCATAAAGCTTTTCATTTACACCCAAAACAGTACCTGGAGGTATTTCAATTGTAACTTCAGACTGCTCTTCTTCAAACACAGTAACCCTGTGAGCAGAAGGAACCCTTTTAGGGTGGGAGTCTGAATTGTTAAATCCAGTTGGTTTGGACCAGCTAACTTCCAAGGAGGAATTCCATGGAGGCATTTCGTCCATGAGCAGCTCTTTCAGACAACCATGAACTGCCTCTCTGCTCTGACGATCGGGTATCTCTGTGTGGGACTCAGCATTTGACACATTAGATTTCCTGCTGTTTGTGTCTGCTTCATCCTGGGAAATGTGGTCAGAGTTAACGAAGGTCTTCCTGTTTCTGCTAGATTCATTCAGACTAATTGGTAGGATAAATGAGTCTCGTCTAATGGGGTTAAGGACCTGGTTGAATGGAGGCTTGAAGCTACAAAATTTTAAATCTGAACTCCGTGTTTCGAGGGAAGACAAATTCTTATGAGCTTCAGTGCCAACCTCAGTGGCAGAGTGTGTGCTATTATGCAACACTTGAATCTCAGCAACCGGCTGTGCTTTTGCGTTTTGTGCTGCAACGGCTACATACATTCTGTCCTGGTTATCCAAAGACACATTGGACAAGTGACCAACATCCGGAAATGGCAATTCCTTAGCGCTGCAAACTTTCATCTTCATCTTCCTCCCCTTAACGGTGGCACTGGAGTCATCCTTCTTTTTCTTCTTTGATTTGACATTTCCCTCTCTCCGGGCTTTCTTGGGCTTTTGTTCTGCAGCAACTGAAACGTTGTCATCTAGGACCCATGGGGGCATTTCCTCAACAAGTAACCTTTCCAGGACCTCTACGTTTTCCGCTGGTTCCTGTGTAGCCAGCCATGGACGTTTAGAGGCATGAGTTTCTTCAACTACAGGATGTTTAACTCCAGAAGCTCCAAGGTGGTCCTTATATTGTCCCATCAGATCCCTGACCACTGTAGCTTCTTTTTCAGCCACAGTGTAATCATCTGTAGGGCGTGCCGGCGTTCCTGACAAAACATCATCTGATATGGTTTTGTTTAATGTGGAGCTGTCCCGGTTTACCGAGACCACAAATGTCCCTCTACATTTCACTGCAGTACTGGAGTCTGTTGGTTGACGAATGCCCTGGGCAGTTGACTTAGTTCTAGTGGTTCTGGAAGAGCTGTGTTTGTGTCCTGACTCAGGCAGGGTAGTATTCATGTCTACATAGCCTGTGCACGATTTAAGAGAAAAGGACTCCTCTCCAAAGAGAGATTGAGGGAGAAGGAACGCATCATCTTCTGCATCCATGTCTAACTCGTGGTCAACAACTGGTTGCACTTTAGTCTTCCTTCTTCCTTTAGACGTCTCCCCTCTTCCTTTAGATGAAGTCACACTTGAAATCACAAAAGTATTCCTTTTTAGACTTTTAGTGTTGCTACTTTTGTCCTCAACGGTATCCACAACAAATAGGTTTGTCCCATCAAGTTTAAATACCGAGTTCAGAGCTTCTGGGTCATCGAAATAGTCATCTTTGTTGCGAGTATGGGACCCACTGCTATGGGACTCAGTTTGAGGGAATGTAAACGTCTTCCTTGGGTCAAACTGTTTGGGAACGTCTTGGGTTATTTTATGAGCGTCCCGGCTAGTTTTTCTGTGTTTGGAGATGCGAGAAGTGACGTAGGTTTTCCTGCGGGCAGTGAGGAAGTCTGTCTCTTCGGTTGAGTTACCTGCCAAGCCTTCTTCTCTGTGTTGTACATCAACACCTTCCACTGTAGGGACATCTGTGTATAGCGGCGAGGCAGAAGATGATTTCTGTACCTCCGGTGGCATCTCCACATTTACCTTCACCTTCGACCTATCACCACCACGTGCAGACCCACAGATCTTTTTTCCAACATTTGTTAATAGACACGGGATCTTTGTCTTTAACTCTTTGGGTTTCTTTGTTCTGCCGGCGTTCTTGGGCTTGGTCTCCACAGTGACAATTTCAGCAGAGCTGTCCCCAATAGTGATCTCCATCTCTGTGTCATTGCTGGGCTTCTCAGCTTCTTCAGTGGTGGTCTCCTTGGCAGGCTCCAACGCAGTCTGTATGTTGAAGCTGTTCGGATGAACACCAACTTCATTGGTACCGGAGGACTGGATATTATTACTCGTTGAGACAGCGGAGGCCAAGACTGCGGGGATAGGGTCAAGTCCAGTGATATAAAATCTAGACCAATTTTCCAGATCATCCTTTAGGCTACCCGACTGCCGAGATGTTCGCCTTTGGGTCGATTTCATATTGTTGTCCATCTGCTCCTCCACTTCATTCATGGAGTCTATAAGAAAAGAAAGCTAAAACATGTAATTACTTAACCAATGCTGACATATCATAGATTGACATGCCAAGGTGTGGCTTAGTTTCAGCGGTCCTGACGCTTTACCTTTACTGGCATAGGACACGGGAGTACCTTGGGAGGGATTTGTGGATGTGTTGTTTCGGTCAATCACAACAGCCTCCTGGCTTGTGCTGCTGTTCGTGCATTTCAGGGGGGACAAAATCTTGGACTGCTTTTCTGTAACAAGAGGAATCTGAACCTGCCCCCTAGAATGAAAAAAACAGCCCGCTACGAAATGATGGCACCCTTAATGAAGATGAGCAAATGTATTAAATAAATAAAAATAAAGCTGAATTGCATAGTATATTTATTGCTAAAAGAATATGATGTCATACACATAGAATAGAATCTGTCAAAAAATTAAAGGAAATGTTTTCTTCTCCAAAGGCACAATTTTTTTTTTATATTACAAGCAAATATTTTTTTCTTTAAAAAGTGTTGTAGGACATTGGGAGGAATATTAGACTATTCCACAATAGACAAACTATTAAATTCCATCTTAAAAAACATTTTAATTAAAAAATATTAATCTTCAATGTCCTGATATGCACGGCAGCAACTCCCAACGCACTGGGAAGGGTGTCAAGATTTCTCCTCTTGCTCAACCAAAAGGTCTACACCAAAATCGCTATGTGTAGGTAGGAATGCACTCTCCAGCCTTCTAACTAAATAGTGTCAACAAATCTGTCTCAAAAAAGCTGCCTCACGGCAGGTTGACCATATTCCATGACTAACCCCCCAGACAGTGCTAGTGAACTGCACCACCCACAGTAAGATCTCTGAGCTAATCTACCCCCAGGATTTGAACTCGGGGCTCATAAAAACTAAGCTAACTGCAAGGCAGTGACTTATATTCAAGGTTTAGACCTAGCAATTACAAAATGTTCATTGTATGGTCGTTTATCCATTTGTTAATAATTTACAAAAAGACGATAACAGAAATAATTGCAGACAAAGATAAGGAGCCTCTCTGTTATTACCTCTTGTTATTACCTCTCAACATTACCTTTCAACATGATTACTTTCCTCTTCATCGGGTCGCTTATTGACTTCTTCATATATTTCACTGCCATCCTTTGTAAGAAAGAAAACCAAATTAGCATTGTGAGCTATGACAGAGACTGCTTTTCTAATACTGTGAAAGAGGGCTTACGTTTTCATCAGAAAAGAGGTCCACGGCCCTCTCCAAGTGACCCAAAGTGTTGCGTTGGTGCTCTTTTAATATGAGAATCTGCAAAATATACCATTACATCTAATATTTTGTGTCATGAACTAACAATGAAGCCTGTGATAAAATAAGTCCACTGCACTTAATAATAATTTAGATCAGACCATATCTTATTTAAAGTCCCTAAGACCCACCAGCTGGTTGTGTTTGTGTCTGCGAATAGCTAGGTCAAAACACAAAGATTCCACTTGTTTCCGTAGTTGCACAGTTTCCACTTCAAGCTGTCTGCTTCTCTCCCTCTGAGCCACTAAGGCCATAGCCAGAGCCTTGTTGTTAGTCTTTAGAGAGACTTTGAAAAAGGAGGATGTGTCTAGCAAATACAGGAAGATGCGAATTAACATAGACATTAGAAACATGCACTTATTTACCAGTTATTAACCAGCAATACCAGGCTAATAGAAAGTATGGGGCATACATACACTACAACAATTTAGTGATTGAATCGGTATTGTAATGTTAACGAAACTTACTGAGAATCTTGGATTTTATTTTAGACGACACTAATTGTGAATTGGAAGGCTTCGAAGGTTTCTTCCCTGGTAACACAGACGAGAGGACCTTCCTCTCCTCAGTTGAGATGTTCATTCTGTTCCTTAATAGATAGTAAGACAGTTTGTGACATAGTTAACGGTAATGTAACTGCCGATTAAACTCAAATCCAGAAATTATTGTGGATCTTGGGAGTTTTGATCCACAATCGGCCTACCTTACTCAATAATTTAACGCGTTAGCTTTAGTACTGTTCTGTAACTAGCTACTACTGATAACTCACACAATACAAGCTAATAAAATAATAGCACAGAAATACATTGTGTTGGTTACTTGCTACTTACCGGTCGTTGTCTTTTTTCTGATTTAAAATGAAAGACATTTGCTATAACTATCTATGTTATAGAAACTTTAATATAGCATTTTTTTATAAAACCTAACTAGCTAACGATAGCTTCTTTTTTTTAGCTACGTGCTATTTTAACCGGTGTCTCAGGTCAAACGTAAACATTCTAGCGCACCAACCCTGCCGCTCCACTTTTTCAAGTAATGACTGGGCGTGCCATTTGGACTGCAACAAGCCAATCACAGCGGACATTACTCCAACTTTAGCAAGAGACACTTTCAGCGAGGTTGGGAACTCCACTGATATGGTAAACAATTACGCGATCTCCCTAACAATTGTTTAACTCCATCTTTCATTTTGTTGAACGGCCCAAATCTACAATCTCACCCTAACAGCCAAAGTTGCGTGCCCAATGAGGTTTAATGTTATGTGCGTGACAATCGATTGGATAGGTTGTAGATGGGTGTTTCCTTGTCTCGTGATCACAACAGTTCGATTCAATTTTGACTAATGATGTCTAGCTCTGCTCTAGGCTTGACACTGCCTGAAAGAGCATACCAATTCAAACAGGATGGCTTCTCGACTTTGCGGGCATGATTTAATGTAATGTTTTAATAAAGAGATGTCAAAGGAGTTGGAGAAACGGGTAATGTATAATGTTATTTGGAACAAATCCTATTGTTTTAGTGTTTACCAAGCTTCTGTAGTCCATCATTGTGTGGGTACAATGGGCCTGCTAGCTCGCTAGCTATAACGCATTACTGACAGTACACTCTTATGAGTTGCCGGGCACTATATCAAACCAGCTGCAAGTTTAAATCGTCTTTCCACCCGCTACAGTTTTGTGACACCTACTTATATTATGTTCCTCTGTATGATGCTAATCAGCATTGGGTAGTGGTTAGTTCGATTGATTTCTGTGTATTCTTGCCCTGGTGGACGTTAGCAACCTTAATTCTAAAGTAACTAATTTAGTATAGCTCATGGAAAGTCGAGAACCTAGGAAAAGTGGGCAAATGCAATAACAATTTACTGAGATACTATTGGGTTGTATTGGCACATTCTCAATGTTTCTGTTGTCATACGCCTATTCTGTAAACTACGCATGTGACACTCAATTTGACATGCACTCCATCGTGACTATAGTGAAGGGTAAAGTCACAACAACGTATTCCGCTCTCTCTTTAACACAGTTAAAGCGTTTGAACAGAAAACTCTATTGAAATCAGAGGTTTCATCTATAAGGAAATCTGTTAAATGTCGGCCCATTTTCCTAGTGCTTGTAAAGACATTGGGCTTAAACCAGAGCTATGTCAGCAACGTGATTTAAGGCCCGTGTGATCATTTTCTTCTTTTATTCCAATATCGGTAATGTAGGATGCCTGTCATTGGCCAGTTTCAAAGCCACCGTGTACCTCTACTTCCGTTCAAAATAAGACCTTACAAATTAATCCCATTAATTTAGTAGTAATTTGTCTATTATAAGCTATTTATTCATACATTAATAAGAGTATGTAGGTTTGTCTCTTTCTTTTCTAGATTCGAGATAATTAGGATCACACTTGTTGTTGTTGTATTATATTTGTATCATTATTTTCCTGGTTTTACTGTAAATTATTAGGGACTCATGTAAACTATACACTGTTTCTACACATTCTAAACTAGATTCTTTCTGAATATGTTTTTATGTAAATGTTCTGATGTTGCTATTGAATTGCATGAGCTCAGGAGGATAGTTGGATGACCATTCAACAGAGCTATAATTGTGCAGGTGTTTGTTTCCTTCTATTAAACACATCTGATTCTAATAATCAGCTGAATGAATGCTAAATTTGGTTACTCACAACTGGCTTCAAAGAGAACCTACAGGACAATACATCCTCGGGAACGGGATTGATCAACCCTAATTAGCAGACTGCTTTTTCAGCCAGGGATGTTTTTATTAGTAGAAACAGATGCATTTCTTTTACAATTATTTTTACTTTATAATTGTTCTGATGAATGCACTGCATACGCCAATTAAATATTATCAGCAGTGAAATAAGTATTTATATTAGATAAGGGATTAATGCTCATTAAAGTTTATCTTGACATTCCCTTGGCTTTGGAAGGCAAAACTATTTTCTGATCAGAATTTAGAGAGAGGAAACCTGTTAAACCTCAATACCTATAGATTGTTTAACATCCAAGCTTGCAGTGGCATTTTCTTCACCCACCATCAGCCCAGCCTATACCTGTTAACCTTTTTTTCCCCTTTCCATCAGGTTGATGGGTAACATTTATTGTCATTGGTTTTCATTAACTCAATGATGACCATTGCTCTACATAATATTATACAACATATAAAATCTGGGAATGTTGACCTCCTGAACATTTTTAAGGAACACTTGTATCAGCCCTATGACTGTCAGGACAAAAGACCTCAGGGTGTGGTCCATAGAAGGAAAAGGCATGATCCCCATAGTTTGGAGCTGGGTCACTGGTTCATTCAACAGTTTTGCTAGCTGGCCCTTAAGGGCCTGCATTGCATAGGAGCCAATGGAGTGGGTGGGTTAGGAAGTGCTGCTACCTATACAATCTAAATAGCCCCATGAAATTATTTCTGAAATTCCATTTCTATTTCTTTTTTTATAAGGCAATATATTAAACAAACCGTTCTGCATGTTGTTTTAATGTTGTTTTTAAAAAAAAAATCGCTATTCATTTTTCTTTGAATTGATCTTTGCATTTATTAGAAAAAAACAAACATTGCCTTTGGTTATAATTTACACCGAATTCATACCGAATTTTTATTTGGGCGTTTTGATTCCAGATGTTTCGTCATTACTATGCGACTGAGTAGTCCTCGTTTGTGCTTCATTTTAAGTTCCCTTTGAATTGGAAAATCTAAACCAGTTATCAGGCGGAAAATGTTGTTTTCGGGTAATCCGTGTGCAGTTTCGGCACCATAACCGAGGAACGATTTATGATAGCATTGATAAACAAACAAATATACATCGTTTCTACGTAAATAAAATAATATAGAATTCAGGATTTTTACATCCTGTTTATCTGCTACTACAACTATGATTAATATGATAGGTTGCCAACAATCATCAGTTCATTATTCTAGTTTCCACCAAGATGACAAAAATCTGTGTCGCATTTTTTAAATTGTATTGCTATAGCCAACACTACCCGCTATTCTGTTTACACACATACACATATTGGCTCCCACAGTTCAATGAAAGGTTGTGAGTTCCCAGAGCGGTTGATGCTAGCGAGCGATTTCATCTGTCATCATACTTCATAGACGTTGCGATCACATGACCGTGGAAACGATGCAGGGTGAGGTTGTCAGTTTATTCTGGTCCCTTCCTCCACCGGTGGCAGCTAACTACTTCTGTTAATGCTGGCAGGGGCACCACTGATCTTTGTTTGATGAAGAAAGCAAGGTTTAGATATGACGTGTTATGCGAGTACACGTTCTGTTATTTTTAAAAAACAGTAAGTAAGATTTACTATCTAAACTTTAGCAGGCATTAAACCTTCCTTAGTATATTCTTTATCTCGAGTTGGTTTTAGGGAAATTACTTAATGTCCATCATTTATTACGGTCCAAAGTCAGGCAAGAATATCCTAGAATATTGTTTTGTTTGCTTCATCACTTCACTTAGAAAAGGCTAAGACACTTCTTCTTTAAATATCTTGCTCTCTAGTGGCAGATTCATTATATAATACATTATGTTATGTTTTCTTATTAAACATGTTGTATACTTTAAATACAGTGGTTTTCTTTCTGTCGGTTGATTGTTGTACATCTCTTTCACAATCAATTATTTTCTTCCTGATGTGTTGCACAGTGACAATTTCCTTTTTACAAAGTGTGGTAAGTGTGAGAGGAATCATGTGCCTCCTTTAGAGGGTAAGCCTGTAAAACATGTGGTTCATAAACTACAGGAGCCCTGGAGGCAATTCCATGGTACCAAGTTTGACTGGAACCTTCGTTTTACCTTTTACTTATAAAATAATTGATAACAGAGATAACCAGACTGTACAGTTATTCTACACATATTTTTTATAATGACCTCCCAATCCAAACAATACAGAATGATCTGGGTTGTACAGACCAGGCCAAATTCCACGTTAATATAATACATTACATTATTTATTCATGTGAAAAAGTACACATTATTGAAAAGGTTAACCTATGTAACATTTATGCAGTTTAAAATAAACATACATTTTGTTTCCTTATGCCCCTACCTTTATCGTCAAATACAATGGCTAAAATTAGAATGAAATGCCCCCCAAAAAACATGCAAATTATTAGAGATTTGGGAGGGTTCAGCCTTCCCTAATGATTCAAAATCTACAGCAAGCAACAACAGTGCTGAAGCACAATTGCTAAAAGAGGCCAAAATACATAACTAATGAATTCATGTGAGCTGTGTCCAGAGTCTATACAACCTAATCCAGGTCCAAAGACCTATCCCAGGCCCTTAGATGATAAATAATTGATTTGATTTCAAATTAGTCTTAAGAGTTGACCGAAGGATGCTGATAGAAGTCTCTGAGAACCTTCAGGGTACAAAGGGATCTAAAGGCCTCCATTGCCACAGTCACGGTTGAAGGGCTTGAGTCAACTGTCCGAAACACTGTCCAAGACACTACATAATTTTAGCCTGAGTGAGAGTTAGGAAGGAAGAAGCCTCTGTACCCAGAAAGAATATCAATGCATGTCTGAGTTGACCAGGCAACACCTGGCAGTTGTTATCCCTCATTGCAAGTTACCATTGATTGGTGAAAACCAAACACGGCCTTGCCTAATCAGAAGAACCCCATACCAACCGTGAGGCCACGTAATAGTGGCATTAACGTTGGGAGTGCTTTCTTGCTTTAGGACCTGGTCAACATGCCATATTGTGTCAGTTATTAATCCCATATTGTAACACAGTTCTTACAGACAATGTGAGGCCATCTGTTAATTAAATAGCTGAAGCTGAACCAAGCATGCATCTTGCAACAGGACAATGGCACCCAAGCCAAGGTACAACAGAATGGTTACAAAAGAAGAAAGATCTGAGCAACTTTGACAAGGGCCAAATTGTGCTGGCGAGACGACTGGATCAGAGCATCTCAAATACTGCAGCTCTTGTTGGGTGTTCCCGGTCTGCTGTGGTCAGAACCTATCAAAAGTGGTCCAAGGAAGGACCAGTGGCGACGGGGCAGCCAAGGCACGTGGGAAGTAAAAGCTGTCCCGTGTGGTCTGATCCAACAGAAAAGCCACTGTAGCTCAAATTGCTGAAAAAGTGAACGCTGGTTCTAGAAGAAAGGTGTCAGAACACACAGTGTGTTGCTGTTTGTTGCTTATGGAGCTGTATAGCCACAGACCAGTCAGGGTGCCTATGCTGAACCCTGTCCACTGCCGGAAGCACCTACAATGGGCATGTGAGCATCAGAACTGGACCGCGAATAAATGGAAGAAGGTGACCTGGTCAGATGATCATGTTTTATTTTATGTGAGGGCTAGATGCATATGCATCTCTTACCAGGATGCACCATGGGAACAAGGCAAGCTGGTATAGGCAGTGTGATGCTTCGGACAAGGTTCTGCTGGGAAACCTTAGGTCCTGCCATCCTTCCAGTGGATGTTACTATGACGTGTACCACCTACCTAAGCATTGTCAAAGACCATGGAAACGGTATTCCCTGATCGCATTGGCTTCTATTAGCAGGATAATGTACCCTGCCACAAAGCAAAAGTGGTTCAGGAATGGTTTGAGGAACACAACTGCTAGACAAACAAGTCTGATCCATGGAGGCCCCACCTCACAACATACAGGACTTGAAGGATTTGCTGCTAACATCTTGGTGCCGGATACCGCAGCACACCTCCAGAGGTCTAGTGGAGTCCAAGCCTTGATGGGTCAAGGTTGTTTTGGCAAAAGGGGGACCTACACAATATTAGGCAGCTGTGGTCATAATGTTATAGCTGATCAGTGTATGTGCACTATTTTGCCATGTTTCAAGGTGTTACTCATCAACATCTATGAGGAATGTGTGGAAGGCTTAAAATAATGTAATATTATGTTACTGCGAAGTCCTGGTTAAAATCTTTCACCAACAAATTATTTTCCCATGATCATTGTATTTATTTGTATTATATTCAACACTTGCCATGTCCCTGAAATTATTTTGCATCGTTACGTTGTGGTAGTTTTGTTATCAAGGCCCTTTTCACATGACGGTTCGGATGAAGTAGTTATCCTTTAAAATAATTACTGTGGTTTTGCAGGGTGCAAAAATGCAGTTTCTGCTGAGACTCTGTACAAGGAATGGGTTGTATTTGAAACTCTTCCACATAGCCATTACTGAGTGTGTTCTAACCATAACCGTTAGTTATCCTCTCTAAGTTATTAATGGTCATTGACAGTTTAAATAATGGAAAATCATGTTCACCAGGGCAATACCTGTTTTTAAGATAATATTTAAACTTACAGCTTATGTTCAACCTTCCTAAAAAACATTTCATAAAACATTTATGAAGCTACTAATTAACCAGACCTCTTCAACATGCCAATGGTTTCCAGCCCACTTTCTGCCTAGAGTTTCCCCTGAAGTCATGGGTACAATTCAGAAGATGTCATTAATGCTGGGATAGTCCAACAGTTGTTTCACTTCTGTTCTTTTATCATGTAGACTTGGTTCTGAAGAAATTACTTAGAAGAAAAGTCCCAAGTGGTGGTTGAAACCCAACGCCTTGCTTCAGCCCATGTTGTGTATGCTCCGTAGCCATGCCTGGACCACGCATGGATCACCAAGTGACAATTTGTCTTCCCAACAGAAGCAGTGACATGTCTGCTGATGACAAACTATCCTCCTGGTCCTCAACACTGGGGTCCGGCGTGGAGCCCCCAATGTCACCTGGCACGCCGTCCCACCTGACACACTTCAAACCCCTGACCCCAGAGCAGGACGAGCCCCCGCTCCGGTCCGCCTATAGCTCTTTTGTCAACCTGTTTCGTTTCAACAAAGGTAAATACACACACGGACGTGCCCACAGGAAACACTCATGTTAAAGTATGCCTCTCCATGACCCATGAGTACGTGTGTTGACTCCATATTTTCAATTGTACTAATCTCCTCTTTATTTACTAACTTTCTGTTGACAAGACTGGTTTAAAGTAGAGCTAATAGGTGGGCAGAATGGAATGGCCCTAGAGCAGTGCCCATGTCCTATGAGGTCATGTGATGCAACGCCGCCTGTTGACTGCGAGCCAAGACGTAGCGGGCCAGCTTGAGCTGTCATGCGTTTCCTTCTCTGTAGGCCTTCCCTAATTACCCAACTCGTCGCTAAGGCAACTGGCATCTGCTTACACCCACGTCACATTGAGACGTTTGTTAATGTTAACTTTTCAGGTGGAGGTTGAACGATTATGATTTTTCAATGCTGATACCGGTTACTGGGTAGCAACATCTTGAATGCATTTGTAATGTCCTAGTTTGGGTGCTACATGCTTACAATGTAAAAAGGCTTAATGACACTTAATGAATAAAATGTTTTTATAAGATGCCTTACGTTTAGTACACACACTGGTTGTGTATTCCATGATTACTATTATTTATGTAAATTCTTATCAACACCAATGGGGCCAGACAAATGTTGGGAGTGCTTGAAGTTGGAGAAGGTGATGTAGGCTGTGGTTTGATGATAAATTAACAGCCATTGAATTGATTATAAAAAAGTAGTATATGCTAATTATCCTAGTAATATCAAACATGTAGCTAACAACAACGCCTATTGCATATTGGTCTGGCCAATCAATTGGTCAGGTCAACCTTTATTTTGAAGGAATTGCCAATCACTTGATGCTGATAAGATTAGTTCTAGAGAGGGCAAGGGACTTACTGTGAACAACAAAGTGTACATCACATATGTAGACACAAAGTACTCTTATGTACTCATATGTAGACACAAAGTACTCTTATGTACTCATATGTAGACACAAAGTACTCTTATGTACTCATATGTAGACACAAAGTACTCTTAGCTTGAATTTTCTGGCAATAAAGGCAGAGAGCCTCATCTGAAATACAAAAGGAAAATAAGAGCATCCAAGTTGTGTTTACATGGCGTTTATGAAGTCTCTGGGATAAAGCTATAGTGTCTGGGATAATGCATTTGTCTTTGGGTTATTGCTATAGTCTCTGGGATAATGCTTTAGTCTCTGGGATAATGCTTTTGTCTCTTGGATAATGCTGACTACTTGAACATGGAATTGGTGGGAATGATTGATTTCTTTTAGGATGTTTTTTGTTGTCACATAACCCGTTCTGATTGGATGTAATATGTTCAGAGGAGGGGCGGCCACCTCCCGTGACTGAGACGCCGGACGTGGCTGTGAAGTCACCCACCGGGGAGCGCAGGACATGGACCAGCCCGGCACACTCCGTCCATGGCTTGGGCTTGGGTACCCTCAGGAAACAACATCCCGACCTACTACGCAGGACCTCCACTGCTTCCGGTACATTCCAAATCCACCTTGTTTACATTTGGAGTGATTACGTTAGCTCATAGTCTTTTTGAACTGACCTGATAACAGTGTTCAAAGTCTCTGTTTCATTCTTGTCAAATGGATTAGTCGTCAGTCAGAGACTCCGCTAGCTTAGAGGAGATGTGCTTCATACTGTTTCTTTAACTTGTTTAATATTACTCATTTCCCAAGGGCTGTGTATTTAAATGTGTTCTAGTTTGATGATAGCCTGGTGCAGAGAGGTAAATGGTTGCACAGTGTGAGTAACATGACATCCATTGATACGCTGATGAATGTCTTTTCTTTTTGCAGTGGACTGGCCATTATGGCCTGGTGAGGGTCTTTACTGAATGCTTGCTAAGATTTCAAAAATGGTTCTGTGCTTGAATTTAATAGACTGGTTTCATTGTGTGGGCAGCTAACCTAAGCACCTGGGTGGGGGTTTGGTGTGTGACTGTGTGTGTGGGAGTTTTGATTTAGCTACATTTGGCATGTTGAGGAAATGCCTTCTGGGGTTATTTTTCAAAAGTTTTATGTTTGCGTAATGATAATCGGACTAACGTCATGCTCCTTTTTGTTTCTTACTCAGTAACGTTTGTCTTGAAGTATCAATTTTATTCATAACCATAATTGTTAGAGCTTAGTATATGACAACTTTTATAGAGATTAGTTTCTGTTGTCCTACCGTGCCATTCTATAACTTACCTCAACATTCTCAGAAGTAAATGTATGTATTAGCTATTTTCAAAAGACCTGCCGGTATTTTGCTATAACCCAAAGTGTTCTATAAGCAGCGGTTTTCCTCCTTCAACAATCTGCATTGTATTTGCATGAAAAGAGAGCTGCTGCATGTCATGAATGGTTCAACAAAATCTGATATGCTGGATTGTTGCATTATGTGTACATGTTATTTAGTTTTACTGTTATTTGTTTGCTTCCAGAGGGCCGTAGGAAATCTGAAACACCCCTGGGGACTCATGACCCACGTACTGCTGTTCAGCTCCGCACCGCGCTGAAACGCCTGAAGGAGATCATGGAGGGGAAGAGCCAGGTATTAACCCCCCTGGTGGGAGTACCTCACTCTGTTGTGGTTGGTGGGAGTACCTCACTCTGTTGTGGTTGGTGGGAGTACCTCACTCTGTTGTGGTTGGTGGGAGTACCTCACACTGTTGTGGTTGGTGGGAGTACCTCACTCTGTTGTGGTTGGTGGGAGTACCTCACTCTGTTGTGGTTGGTGGGAGTACCTCACTCTGTTGCTTGTTTTTATTGCAGTAATATGTAGCCTAGCTTAAACCAGAACCGCCGCACACTGGGAACACTTCCAAGAGAAAAGAAGCATCTTATTCTTAACAAGCAAGTGGTAGTTTTTTTGTCCCATTGTTCAATGTCGTGTGAAACATGATATGCATGCTCTTGTTTTCTTTTTTCTTTTTTAAAGTGGAATCATATTTAATTTCAGTATTTCTATAAACACTGAAACTGAACAATGCACAATAAAGCACAATGACGGTTGTGACAGAAGGTGAGCGGAACGGGACGCTAAGCTCTGGTTCCGGTGTGCTGACAGGACAGCGACCTGAAGCAGTACTGGATGCCGGACAGCCAGTGTAAGGAGTGCTACGACTGCAACGAGAAGTT